>JAJQQW010000033.1:0-47108 GCA_025583905.1 Ia io | reverse complement strand
CCACTGCGTCTCCCAGACAGCCCCCAAGGGAAAAAGCCAAAGGTTTATTGCTTCATCTATAGTTCTCATACCAGCCGTGGCTGGTTTGTTCAGTGGCAGAGTTTTGGTTTGTGGACTAAAGGATCCCGATTGGATTCTCATAAAGGGGACACATGCCTGGCTTGCAGGACCTCATACCACTACAGGCTTCCAGAGGCAGCCTATGGATGTTTCTCTCTCATCAATGATGTTTCTCGGGGAGAAACCAAGGATGGCGGCAAAGGAAAAAACAACTAAGCTGCCGCCTCGCACAACAATTTCAAAACTACAACTAAAAGACAAAACATCTACCCCCCAGAACCACAGGAAAGCTGGCTGACTGGAAGTTTTACAGCTGAGGGGGGAAAGAGAAAGGAGCACAAACGTGACAAGCTGAGGTGTGGAGGCGTGCGAAGGGTGGTGGTGGGCGACTGGGCATGGCGGCTTTTTTTTTCAACCCGAAGGGAGACAAGGTTCCCGATTGCTCTGAGGTCCAGTCTCTTGGGGACTTTGTGGGGAACCCAGATGCCTACGAGGAGAAGCTGGGCTGTCGGCATCGGTTCAGAAAGTGAGAGTGACTTTCTTGCAGAGGTGCGCCCAGCAATTTTTGTTTGCTGCGCTACAGCGCGGGAAGGAGGACTTGGAGATGCGGAAAGGCAGCGACGGCTGACGGGCAGCCATCCCCGTTTGCCACCCCTTTAGCTTAGTGACATCCTGAGACCCCGCCCTGCCCTGAGGACCCCGCCCCGCACATTCTACAAACCCACCCAGGCTCCACACAACGGCTTTTTGCATATAAATGGCTGCCCTGTGGAAGCAAATCCAAATAAACTGCAGCCCCAAAGTCAGACTGCCCCAAAAACGCCAAACCCCAAGAAAAATAGGAGAAAACGTAGTTCTTGCTGTAGCTCCTCAGACAGTAGCTGACCTGCACCCGATTGGGGGATTCCAGAAAATTAGTGTCAGTGATCAGTGTTGAGACGACAACAGATTTCAACTACTCTCATAAGGGGCACATTCAAGGAGGCAGACTCAGGGGAGCACCAAATCCTTATGGAACAAGTCCTGCCCCATTAAACGTGTCTCCAGCACAGCAATTCTTCCATTATAGACAACAGCGGGTCCCACACAGCTCTTTGGCCTGGGAGGTCCTATTCCTCCAGTGACACTAACAACAATTCAAGACTTACCTACAACAAAGGTTGAACACCACAGTCCACAAAGAGACGCACGAGCACAAAGAGTGATCCACCTCAGGTAACTGGGAGGCTGACCCTTGAACCAATAGGACAACCTATACACAAAGCTACCCTACAAACTCAGGGAAGCCACGAAAATGGGGGGGAAAGGAAACAGATCACAAAACTAAAGAAATGGGGTGAAACATATGACAGGGTCTAGATTTCCAAACCACGGTTCTATAGGTTTTTCAAGAATTTCCTGAAACAGGCCCGATAAGTATAATGAGGACCCCAAGGATATGAAAAAGCCACCAACTAGAAATTAAAACATACACCTTACTAGAAATAAAATAAAATTATAGTGGGCATTTTTCACATAAGGTGTTGGGAGGACCGGCAAAACAAGTCTGTGTTTCCCAAACCTTTATTTTACTCTTTTTTCTCATTAAGGGGGGGGGGAAGAGGTTGGGTACTTCCCAAGAGAGGTTGAATGATTAAGTAGTTAAGGAAGCGCATCTGGGGGTGACGCAGATACCTAGGAATACCCACAAACATGGGGAATTATGGGGGTGGATTTGCCAGGGATTGGAGAGTAAAGACAAAGGTGGGGGAACCACCCCCAACTGAAAAAAAAACCTTAGTTGGAAAGAATTCAATGGGACTGAAAAACTTGCCCCCACCTTGGTAAATAGAATATTTACAAAAGGGTCAGGGATAAGGCACCCCCCCACCCTGTACCCCCAAAATAACCCAAATGGGGAGCAATTCCAAAGGGGGGGGGGGGACCCAACCACCAAAGGGTGGGGGGGGGGGGGGAACATTTTTTTCTATCAATAATTAAATAGGGCCCCAAGGGGGGGGCATAAAAAGGGGGGTACCCAAGCGGGGGGGGTCCTTTCCACTAAGGCACCAAGGCTTAGAAAAAAAACTGTTTAGCCCCCATTACGGGGAGGGAGGGGACCAATTTTTACTCCCCTGTCTTAGCTGGGAGTCTGGAAAACCAGAGGGGGTATGCCATGGGACCCCTGGCGGGACGGGTGAGGTGACAAGGGATATATAACCCACCCTCCACTCACCAGGCTAGATACATTCAAAAAAGCATAGGGGATTTGACCTTCTTTTACCCCAGGCGCTATAGTTACCAAATTCCCCAAGGAAAAAGGGGCTTGTTAACCACCCACCACCCCCACACGGTCTCAACAATAGGCACCCTTTCTTAAATGGGATAGTTTCACCACAACCCCACAAGGGGGGAGGGGTGTTATGGAATAAAATTTGCAGGAAAAGGGTAACTTCTGGAATGGGAGGAAAAATGGGGGACAATTAAGTATAACCCCAAAAAATAAAAATAAATTGGAACAAACAAAATTACCTTATGGTAACTAACAAGGTTTTGAAATCTAATAAGTTCCAAAGTGGGGAATTACCAAAAATTCTTGGGGAGGGGATCGGGGGGGAATAACTTTAGGGGTGAACCCCAAAATTAGAAATCAGGGGGCAATACCTAATGGGGGGAGGGGATTGGATTAATATCTTTCGGAGGGAAGGGGGGGGTTCGGGGGGGAGGGGGGAGGTCCGGGGGGGGGGGGTCAAGAGGGCAGGAAGAAGGTGGGGTGGTGGGGGGTGTGGGACTGGGACCAACAAATAGATTTTAATACAAACCTATGGGATGGATGGGACAGCGGGGGGCTAAACAAAAGCGAATTGGGGGCAGGGAGAGGAGGGGGCGGGGAACCCAATTGACCTACTGTAGTTAGAAGGGGGGAACCCCCCCAGAATACGAAGTTGCTTTGCACTTGAACCAAACCCACGGGATTTTATTAAATTTTTTTTTTGTTCAAGAAAAAAAGTCCTGGGGAAAAAAATAAAGGATTTGGGATAAGCTTCTCTTTGAGACCCTCCCACCTTCTGGGGATCTGTATGTTAAATCTTTTTTTTCCAACTATACATAGGCCCTTACACCATCAACATCAATTTCTTTAAAAAAATTTATTCCAAATTTTTTCTGTTTTTAACCCTCTCAATACCCGACCTACTTGTTTTTTCCCATAAAAAAATCTATTTTAATGACCAGAACACACCCCAAAAAATCAAGCCCCAGACATTGGACTGGGAGGAACGCAAGGAATTCAAGTCAAAGATTTGGATATAAAAAGTGGCAAGGACATGCCTCTAGAGAGCAAGACAGAGAGGAATTCAGAAAGTTGAGATAGTGTAAGAAACCTCTTGGGGGACAACTGACAAGGATTCCAACACTCAGAATTATTGGTATCCCAGAAGGATTTTCAGATGCATCTGAAAAACCCCTATTTGAGAAATAATGACTCTGCACTTCCTGTGTCCCACAGGTAAAAGAACCACAAGTCCAGGGGTGGGGACTTCTCACCTTCCCCATGGTCCCTTGACAAGGGGACCTTACACCAAGGCACCCATAATTAAAATGCCAGCGCTCTTGTAGATGGAGTGAACCTTGAGAGGTCAAGCAAGAAAAAAACACCGGATTGCCTGATTGGATTACAAGGGAAAACAGGCCATTACGATTTTCTTTGATTTGTCCGAGGGACTTTGCGAGGGGCATCACAAGAGGAGCATGGGCCATGACGACCCCGCGTGCGTTCAAGGTGAGCCAGGGCTTTTAAAGGGCCAAGCAACATAGATTTTACCTCACCCTGCAAAGTTATCATTCAGAATCTAAAGGACTGTTAACAGAGCTTCAGATAAGAAAAAAGCTACTAGGAGTTCATCCCATCCCGACAAATATGAAAAAATAGCTGGAAGGTATTCTTTCAAAAGAGGATTATTTACAAAAAGCAGATAAAAAGCGGAATGAACAACACATCTATCTATCAACAAGTGAATCTACAGTTGCTACTGCTGGAGCCACCTGAGTCATTGGGAATAATCACCTGTAGTCCTATCCAGAAGGCACAGGAAATTTAATGCTAAGTGGATTCCAGGTTCTCAGGGGGGCATGCCGAGGTAACCACCTTTGTCCAAGGCGGGCAAGTGCGGGGGGGGGCCTGAATAGCAGGGGGACAAAATTCATACAGCATGGATAAGTAGTGGTTACTACCATACTTTCACCCTGAACTCCCAGGGCTTGCTGGGTGGAGTGTAAAGGAGGCAAGAGAAGGAAAACTGTGGCAAAGAAGGGGGGTGTAACTAATCTGAAACTCCACCATCAGCAGAGCCCCAAAGCATATGGCCAATGCCATTGCACGCTGTGCACGGGAACTATTCTCTCTAGGCCGATAGCCTCTCTAAAAAGCAGGGGCGGTGGTAGGGGGATTAAAGGGCCCAATACTGTTTCCAGTTATCAGAAACGTAGGGAACCAGTTGGCGGTGCGTCAGCGAACATCACCTCCCAAGTAGCGAGCGTGAGCGGGTTCAAGGTACTCAGGCCTTCTCTCGCCAAGTATCTGGCCCTCTCTGCCGAAACCCGCTGAAGGCCTTCGCCCCAGAGATGTAGTAAATGGTCTGGGTGAAGACCAAATAGCCGCCCCGAGTAAAAAGCACTGGACCCCACAGGCTGCCCCCGCTCCCGCATGGGCAAAAGATCTGACCTTTTCTGACCTTTCATTCTAAGCTGGATTTCAATTCCACACAATTCCTACTGGGGAAATGGGGTTACAAGTCACCCCTGTCCACTGTGCTCTGCCACTTCACTGTGTCATCAGACCTCACCAACACTCATCTCTCCCCTTCACCTCCTCGGGTCTTTGACCGGGACCTGAGCTGGAGGACGTGACAGCGCCGCCCCTGTTGTGGGTTCGAACCTGGAAGGTCAAACATAAGACCACCGGGAGGTGGCTGATTGATTAAAAATAAAAACAGGCTCGGATTTATTGAATGGCCAGCCAGAGGGACGGCCGCGACGGCACCACACCGCAGGGTGGCCACCCTCACGACCGTGCCGTTCCCAGGTGTAGGACGACACCTTTTGTAAAGGAGTCCAAACCCACAAAAAAATTTCCTTTGTTCTAAAGTTCTAAATTCTAAGAGGCTGGGAACAGCCTGCAGGGGGAGGTGGTCCAGTTCCCATCCCCTGCTGGACATTATTGGAATGTGGCCTATCCAAATCTTGCGAAAGCAGGTTCTACAGAAGCAGACCCAAGCGGAGTCAGTAATCTCTAAAGGTTATCTCTACAGTTTTACTCCTGGAGCCACTGAAGTCCCAGTGGGAATCAAGATCCTCCTCTGGTTTGCGTCCAACTGGCACAGGAAAATTAC
Source organism: Ia io (assembly GCA_025583905.1). Lineage (NCBI taxonomy): Eukaryota > Metazoa > Chordata > Mammalia > Chiroptera > Vespertilionidae > Ia > Ia io. The sequence continues at coordinate 41,679 of JAJQQW010000033.1, read as the reverse complement.
CATCTGTCGTAGTTTCCCCAGGTCTCTGTCCTGGAAATGATGAGTAACATAAACTCAACCCTATTGTCCAATGCATGGCAAGTGCAAAGCAGAAGCCAGAATTGCCAAGGGGTTACAACATTCTAAACAGCAGTTTTTTTAAACCTAAGTATGGTTTTGCTCGCCCATACTTCTAAAGGGAAACTGGAGTCCCTTTTTATGAAAACACAATTATTCTGTGGAGACCAATGCCCACCAACGTCCAAAATAAAGATAATTCTATTAAATATATACAGGAATTGAATGTGGGGGGCATATATTCTAGAAATAATAGAGTATATTAACAAATATAAAACTTTTAAATTTCGAATTCCTGTTGTTTAATGTTTTACTTGAAACATCAATAAAGATAAATTACAACTCTTTAAAAACTGAGTGGCAGACACTTTGAATCCATCCCCGGGCAATAGTACCTTCATGTTTTGTTTAAAGTACCCATTGATCCTACTGTTAGTCGTAATATTATAATAGAGATAATCATCACCCTTTTAACCCCGGACATATTTACTGTAACCGGATATGTGTGCCCAGATTTTTAACCCCCCCAAGTAAAGCGGGAAAAGGGGGGGAGGGTGGAGGCTTCACCCGTCGTTTTTTGGGGTACTTGTTCATGGATAACCCATAAGGTCGTCAAGTTGTCACTTACAAGGCAGGGCGCTAGACCTTTATTTTTATGCCCGCCACTATAAAAAATCCTAAAATAATACAGAGTACTGGTCAACCTGTGCTAAAATTCCAAAGAAAATTTTTATGTACTGTAATTTTGTAAATAAATTAATATAATAAATTACTTACCCTAAAAGTATCTGAATACTCAATTTAATACCAGTCATCCACATTAAATATGTTCTAACCAAGCTTTACTAGCCGCAGTACGCAAGTTGTATCGTCTGAAGAGGCCAGTTACAAAAAATGTTGTAGCGTCCATTGCCAAATCCCCAAAAAATGGCCATTGAATTCATTATAGTCCCACCAAAACATTGGTGGTCGAAATTCTACAATCAACTGAATCATACAACAATGCCAAAACTTTTGATACAGCAGGTTTGCTGTCAAATTGCCCTTTTTTTAATCTGCATCAAGTGATAGACTCTGATCTTGGATTTTTATATCTACTCAATTTGTATTTGTGATGTGAATGTATCATCGTTTTTTATTGAATATTTTTGGGATATTGTACCCATCCTTGCATTCCTGGGAATACCATCCCCTTGTATATAATCTTCTTTCTGATGTTGTGTGTTGGATCCCGATTTGCTATAATTTATTTTTTTAATTAAAAAAAGGATTTTTGGCATCTATATTCATGTGAGGGATATTGGCCCTGTAATTCCTCATTCATTTGTGTTGTCCTTTATCTGGTTTTGGTTTTGGGGGTGATGCTGGCTTCATAGAAGGAGCTTGGAAGTGTTCCTTTCCTCTTGAATTTTTTAGGAATTAGTCTTGAGGAGGGAATAGGTTTTAGTTTCTTCCTTGAATGTTTGGTAAAAATTCCCCCTGTGAAAGCCCCGTCGTCTGGACCCCTGGGGGGGGGTACTTTTTGTTTTTGCTGGAAGTTTTTTGGATGACTGCTTCAATTTCTTCCATAGTTATTCAGCCTATTGAGATGTTTAGAGATGATCTTCCCCTGATTGAGTTTTTGGAAGGGGTTTATATTTTTTTTTCTAGGAAATATGTCCCATTTGCCTCTGAGTGTTTGTCCCAGTTTTGTTAAAATAGAGTTATTCATAGTATTTTTTTAACAATACCTATGTATTTTTGGTGGGGGGTCTGCTTGTGTTATTTCCGGCCTCCTTCTTTCATTTCTGATTTGATGGGTTTATTTGGGTTCTTCTCTCCCGTTGCTTCTTGGTGAGCCTGGCTAGAGGTTCATCAATCTTATTTTGTCCTTTCAAAGAATCCAGCTCTTGGTTTTTGTTGATCTTTTGTATTTTTTTTTTTTTTTTTTTTTTTTGTCTCAATTTGTCCTTTTAATTCTCTTGCTTTTATATCTTTTATTATTTTCCTTCCTTCTGTTTTACATTGGGGCTTTTTTCTTGTTGCTCTCTAAAACTCCTTGGGAGTTGTTAGGGGGTTAGGTTAAATTTGTTACCATTGTTTGTTTTTTTTTTTTGTAGGGCTTTTTGTAGAGCTATTTGAAACTTTCCCTCTCAAGATTGGGATTGCTTTCCGCTGTGTCCCCATAGATTTTTTGGATTGTTTGTTGTTTTTTTTTATTGTCATTTTTTGCCATGATGTTTTTTTTTAACTTTATTCCTTGATCTATCTTTCTGGTTAAACCCAGTCATTGTTTCAATAGCGCATGCTGCATTGTTTAGTTCCCCCCTCCCATGTGTTTGATTTTTTTTTTGATTGTTTTTTTTTTGTAGTTGACTTTCCAGTTTTTATTGCCACTGTGATCTGAGAAGATGCTTGATATGATGATCTATATATTTCTTGAATTTTGAAAGGGACTTTGGCCTATTGGACCTAAACATATGGTCTCTATCTTTGAAAAATGGACCCATGTGCACTTTAAGAAAGAAAATGTATATTTTCTGTGGCTTTGGGGTGTGAAATGTTCTGAAGATGTCCCAATTTAATTTACATTCCATCTGGTTCTAGTGAGTAAATTTAGGGATATATTGATGTTTTCTTTTGCTGATTTTTTTTTTTTTAGAGGATTTGTCCCAATGGAGATTTAGGGTGGGTTATTTAAAGTCCTCCTACTATATGATTGTTATTTTGCTGTCAATATCTCCTTTCCTTTCATCCCACAAAAGCCTTTTTGAAACAAAAGCCTTTGTTGGGGAAACATGGTGTTGTCTCTTTTATGCACTGCTGTGTGTAAAACACAGCCACAAGTTCAGCCTCAGAAAAAAGCAAAAATTGGGGATCCTCCTTAGTAAAAAGATGGGTTTGAAGCCATGAAAAAAACATCATGGCCGTGTGGCTTTTTCTTCTTCCCACGGTTTTTAAAATTTTTTTTTCTGCTCACACACTGTATTATATTTTTCTCAGCTCAGCTCACTATATTTTTTCCCTCAAGTTGTTGTCATTGAAATGAAACGGACGAGTTTCCCCCACATTTGTAGGGAAAAAAAAGAATTTTCAATTGTAGCCCCAATGTTTTTTCAGCATAGCCCCATATCTAAAGTTTAAATTCTTCTCATCATCTCTTGGGAATGGAATTCAGTGCCCTTTAATTTACCACACCTATTGAGGGGGACCCCTACCTGTACTCAGCTTCATAAGAGGGCTTTTTTTTCTCTTTCTAGCTATCTAAGGCACTGCTCATTGAATAATAACTCCATTTATTGCCTGTATATAGTTTTGGCTCTAGCAATATTCTCTCTCCCCCATAAATAAATGTTTTTCATTTCCCACATGCGGGGGAACACTGGGAACTGCAATTAACAGGGTGAAAAATAATTTATTTTTCCCAAGCAAGGGTTTTGTGAGACCCCTAGGAAATCTAAAAACCTTTTTATCTCAGGTAACACAGATTGCCCCACTTTTTTCCAAAACCTTTCAATGGTGGGTGCCCAGCATGGTTAGCCTTTCTATACAACAACAAAATAAAATACTTTCGGCTCAAAAAATGATGGGGAGCCCTTGGCCTGTGTGGGGACTTTGAGGTGTGTCAAGGGGTTTTCATTTCCATTCTGGGGCAAGGGGGCCCCCCTAAACCTCATTTGGGGGCTCAGTAAAAGTAATACAGCCAGGGTGAGGGGTCATGTGTGTGTGGGCCCCCACCAAAGGGGATTTTCTCTCCTCTCACACACAAGAGTTTTTTTTTTGTGTGGTGTCCCCCTTCCTTCACCCTTCCTTCCACTCTCTAAAAAAATCAATGGAAAAAAATCCACTGAGATTTGAGGGGTAAAACAACAACAAAAAAAAATTTATGTAAAAAAACTTATTGTCCCAGAAATATATGTTCATACATATTTTTCTTGGGGGGGAAAAAAATACAAATATCCCAGAAAATACAATAAGTGTCATGTAAAAAAAAGTATGGTTTAAGAGGGGTCAGGGGAACAGAAAACTTATATGCAAAGGAGCGTGATGGGGATAAATTTCTGAGGAAACAAAAGCAATAAAAAACTTGGGTCCTCACCTCACCACCATCTATATTTGTTTTTACAAAGTGGGGCCTTAATAAATATATTCACTTTTCCCTGTTTTTTCATTCTGGACCTGTCTGGGAGGATCAGAAAGAAATGGATTTTTAAAAAAAACAAATACATACCACAGCAAAAATGCACCATCTGTGATATAAGATTCACCTTAAATTTTCCCTAGAAAAAAAAAAAATACAATAAAAAAAGCAATAAGAGGAAGTGTGCAAACAAAGTTAAAAAAGAAAAAAAAAAAGTTTAAAAACAAAAGAAAACGATTTGACCAAAAGAAAAAAATATTCTCCTCTAGGATGTGGGACCAATGTGTGAACCCCTCACCATACTGCTAGTATAAATGCAAAAAATGCACAATCAATTTTATATTCATTTTTTTTTTTCAATATTGTACTGATTTTTTTAGAGAAAAAAAATTTAGAGAGTGGGGAGAGAAAAACTTCCTATGTGAGAAAGAGTGTGCAACCTAAGACAAGGCAGCCCCTTGTGCACACACCAACCTTCTAGTGGATCTAGGGCCTACATGCCAGGGGCCCCCTTTTCCCCCCCACTGGCAAATCCAGGGCCCCCAACCACTGGGGTTGCAAACATCCAGGCCTTTTATAATCTGACACCACTTGTTTGTTTTTGTGGGGGAAGTCAAGCAAAGTCTGTTTACGTGCAAGGGCCTCTGGGTGTTTTTTAACCAGAATCTTTTATGCTTAGTCCCCCTTTACTTTGTCCTTGCTTAAAGGGGGGACACTTGACACTGCTGACCCTCTTGGTGTGTGTTTTCTCAAGGATGCTTTACCCCTACTGATTAGTATTCTGAATAGTTTTAATTTTTAATTCCAAGAAATTGGGCTACAATAAAAGCCTAAAGAGGGCAGAATGAAATGAACGGGGCTGTTTTGGGTTTTCTGATATATGTAGCCAGCAGCCCCTTAGCCCTCTCTTTCACAAAAAAAAAATACATGGCAAGAGTAATCATTCATATTTCATCCCCCCACTCATTAGTTCTGCTGGGTCAAGCCCTGGGGCAAAATTGTTTAAGTTTAAAACTTGGAAAAATCTTTCCTCATTTTCTGTAATCAAGGGATGTTCCCAACAGTTTTTCAATATCAGTTTTAGACCTTCCCCAGGTTTTTATGTGGAGAAATTAAAGGAGAAAATAAATGCTCAGCCCCTAAGCTGGATTTTGGCTCAGTGGATAGAGCAGCATCCAGCCCTGCGGATTGAAAGGGGGACCAGGGTTTCGATTCTGGGTCAAAAGGGCACCATGCCTGGGTTTGCAGGGCTTGATCCCCCAAATAGGGGGGTGTTGCAGAAGGCAGACACAATCATCAATGATTTCTCTTCTCATTCATTTAATGTTTCTATCTCTTTCTCTTTCTCTCCCTCTTTCCTTTCTCTCAGAAAATCAATAAAAAATGTTTAAAAAAAAAAAAAAAGAAGAAGAAGAAAAAAAGAAAAAAAATGCTCAAAAAGTAAATCTCTGGAACCCTGGGCCCCAGGCAAAAAGTAACCTAAGTTTGCCCAACTTTTATTGATCCCCCTCCCAGTAACTAGGCTAAGTCCTGTTATAGCAAATCATGGGTCCCCACATTTAGCCAGCTGAAGGTGCAGGGAGCTGTAAGTGGAGTCTCCTGGAGATTTCCCAGGGTTGGGAGGCCCCACACTGGAGACCCTTTAGGAGCCCCCAACAGTTAAAGCTGCCCTTCCCTACAGGTGGGGTCCCAGTGAGTGGGTTTTTTACAGAAAAAGGCCCCCCCAGTTTCTTTTTTTTCAAAAGAAGCCCTTAAAAAACAAAGGGTGCTTGTTGGCCAAACTGGGGAATTGAAGGGTTTCCTGTTCCCCCGTCCCCTGAAGATGTTTTTCTTAAGGTTGCTCTTCTGAAAGGTGGGGTGGAGAAAAGAATGTTAGTAAAATTTTGCGGGTTAAAATTAAAAAGGTGTTTTCCACTGAAAATTAACATAAATAAACATTTAAAAACGAAAAAAAAAAAAAAAAAAAATCCCAGCTTGGTATGGCGCAGCAGTGGTTTTAAAGCGCAATCGGGGTGCATTGCACAAAAGATGTTCCCCCCCCAATTTGGATTTTCTCATCAGGGGCACAAATGGCCTGGGGTTGCGGGGGTCCCCCCCCCCCCATCCCCAACAGCAGAGTGTGGCAGGAAGGTAAGCCCATCACAATGGGAATTCTCTCTCATTCATTGATGATTTCTATCTAATCCTCTCCCTCCCTCTCCCCCTTCTCTCTCTGAAATCAAAAAAAAAAATATTTTTAAAATGTAATAAAAAATATATCTTTTAAAAGGTTAAAAATTATTAAAACACTCTATTACAAATACAAAAATTTTATTTTTCTTAAAGCAAAAAAGGAAACAAAATGAAATGAGTGAAATTCTAAAAATTGGATAATTTTTTTTTGTTATTCCATTGTCTTTTTTGTTTGTTCAAGAAAAAATTGCCAAAAAACTCATAAAAAACATTAGGCCAGATACATATAATGGTCAGAAGTTTTTTTAACAAAGAGATGCCAGACACCAGCAAAATATACATCTGAGAAAAAAAAGACTCACCAATAAAATTTCTAGAAAAAGTACAACCAAACCAAAAATCCAGTGAGGTAAAAGCATGATGAACTTTACAAAATATAAAATGTTTAAATAAAAGAAGGTAATGATTGACCAAAAACCAAAATATCCCTCTAGAAATGTGAAGAATGTGAAAAAAACCCCTCCCAACTACTACTGGAAAAAAAATGCAAAAAAAAAGTAAACTATTCAGTTAGTTTTATTAATTTTTTTTAAAAAACAATCTTTTAGACCTGGCTGGTTTGGCCATCAGTGGGATAGGCTTTTGGCCCTGCGGACTGAAGGGTCCCCCCCAGTTCGAATTCCAGTCAAGGGGCACATGCGTTGGGGTTTACAGGCTCGATATTCCTAGTGTGGTGGGGTGTGGCTAGGAAGGGCAGCCCCAAATCCAATGATTCCCCTCTCTCTCATCATTGATGTTATCTATCTTTGACTCCCTCCTTCCCCTCCCTTCTAATCAGAATTTCCGAAAATTCAATAAAAATATATTTTAAAAAAACAAAAAAAATACCAAAAAAATAAAAATTTAAAATATTAAGCCATACCCATTAGGAGCCCAGGGGCCTATTGGTTTTATCCTGAGTCGCCCCGCTCCAATTTTCTTAGTTGAGAAACACAAGCCTCATACCAACCACTGAAATGTTTTTTTCGTTTTTTTTAAAACCCCTTATTTTCTTTAAATTGAGAGTTTCAGAAGAAGGAGAGGAAAGAATGAGGCAATAACATCATTGATGGGCAACCTCCCTGCAATATAACCACTACTGGGGGATTCAAGCCCCCCAACCCCCTGAACATGTGCCCCCTTTTGGCAGAAAATCGAATCTGGAACCCTTCAAGTTTTGAAGACAGAATTGCCTTCAATCCACACTGATCCAAACCGGCCCTCCTCAGGGGTAAAAGGTTTTATTAATATTCATTTTTAAAAGAATAGTTTTTATTTGACTTTAGCCCATTTTTGCTGGTTATTTGGGCTCAGTGGGATGGGAGCCCTCGGGCTGTGGGAACTGAAGCCAGTCCCCCGGGAATCGATTTCCTGGTTCAGACGGGACCATGTGGCCCTTGTTTGCTGGCGCATGTTTGCCCCCCGGGGGAGGGGGGGGGGGGGTTTGGGAGAGAGCACTGGATTGAAATGTTTCATCTCCACTCTCCATCGAATGTTTTTCTAGCTTCTTCTCTCCCCTTCTAACTCTCCTCTCTGTAAAAAAAATTCAATAAAATTATACTTTTTTAAAAAAAGAATAGTTTATAAATTAATTTTTTAGTAGAGAGATAAATGGGAGGAGAGAGAGAGAAAATATTGATGGAACCCAGTGCCCATATTTTGGCCAGCGACCATCCTCCTGCCACACAACCCACTTCTGTGGGGAATCTTAGCCCCCACCCAAAAACTCAAACCAGCAACAATATCCCCCCGCCCTGGCAATCAAAATTTCACCAATCATCCCTGTGCTACATGAGAATGATGACCCAAGCACTGAGCCCACACAACCCGGGCCATGGTGGTAATTTTTTCCATTTAGATCTCAATTTGCTAATTTCCTCAGTAAAAATTTAAACATTCATCTAGATCAATATAAAAAAACTCAGATTTAATGGCACTTCATTTTTCCCAACAAAGGTAAATTTATACTTATATATAATATATACAAGAAAAATTATACAGAAAATGTTATATGTACCAGATTTATTAGAAAAATAACCCAAAATATTTATGAAAAATGGACAAACTGAAGGTGATATATAAGCAATGAAAATAAGGACATCTATCAGAAAAAAAAAAATGGATTTTATTAGTGTAAAATTTAATAATAAATCTCCAAGTATTTATGACAACACCATAAAAGCAGAAAAAAACCACTTAGAAAAATAAAGTTTTCTCTATGAAAAAAATGGAATGTTAAAATCCATGGATAAAGGAAAGCTAGGGAAAAGCTGTGAAGAAGTAGAGGTTTTAGGTTAAAAGAAGGGTAATGAAAAAGCAATTACACAGAGACAGATATGGGTCAGCATTATGACTGTAAATGATGGGTTTCAGTTTCATTTTTCATGCACATGTCCAAGATTTACGAAACACTATATACTTAAAGGCTTGTAATTTACTCCATTATAGCTTGTTAACAATGGTTTCAAGATAAAAACAAATGTAAAAAGTTTGACCCAAATTCTGGAAGAACAGGTTTGGCAACAACATTATGGTTCAAATCCCACATACATAAATTCCTTATGCCCCTCTGGAAGTGGGAGAGTCTCATCTCAGTGAGAGAGAAAAAATGTAAACAAACAATGAATGAAACTTTTTTTCACCCAAAAAACCCCCAAAAGCCACATCCCCCTGGACTAAAAGACACCAGCCTTTTGTCCCCCATCTTTGTATTCCTGCCCAGCACACATCAATGGCTCTGAATGGGAAACATCTGAGAAGCTTTACACAGGGAGCCACAAAAAAAACATCCTGATTATAAATCAATGAACAATGACTGATGGCCTCCACAAAGAAGAGATAAACATCGCTGGAGAAACCTCTCACATCTGTGTACACCACAGCTCTTATATTAGTCCCCCTTTTCCTCAAAAAAAATTCCTGGATTTGCATATTTAGATGTGGGAAGACCATTCCCATCTAATGGGGCCACCCAGTCCTCGCCCAACAAAAATTAGGTCAGGACAAAAAAACTGGTTGGTTTGGCGTCATGTGGGATAGAAGCGGTCAGCCTGCGGAAACTGAAAAAGTCCCAGGTTTCGATTCCCGGGGTCAAGGGCATGTACCTTGGTTTGGGTTCCAGGCACCACATCCCCCCAGGGGGGTATGTGCCAGGAGAAGGTGGCCTGATTTAAATTTTAATTTTCCACTTCCTCAATCGATGTTTTATTCTAACTCTCTATTCCCTCTCCCTTTTTCTCTCTGTAAAAAAAACTTCAATAAAAATATATTTTTTTAAAAATTAGGTCCAGTGTTTCTACAGTGAAAGGGTTTTTCCCCTCACTGCTATGGTGCTCAAAATCACAGACCATTACCAGTGAAATTGTAAGGCCTTAGGCCCACATGGGGCCTATCTTTGCAACACCTGGACAAACAGATTCCCCTTCACAATTGTTTTTGGCATCCCCTTGAAAAACAATAAAAAGAAATTCATTGCTGCCCCCCACCATCATTTGAGGTTGTCACAGCCAACCCCCCTCTTTGGAGGGGATCTCTGTGTCTCAAAAAGCATCCCAGAAAAATCACATGAAAGATTTAGAAAGTACACACAGTGTGCTTCCAAGGAAAAATTATGGGGGCAACAATGTAAAATTTGCCAAAAACACTGCTGAGGCTAATTTCTACTACCAAACATACTGTTCCTCCAAGAGGCAAAAAAATTTTTTTGAGACCCCCCCCACAAAAATTTTTTCACTTCATTCATGCTTGGAGAACCCCAATGATCTTTCCTATAAAGCTAACCCCCACACAAGTAAATAGAACACCCAAGGGGATTAAAGGAAGTCTTAGGAAAAAAGCCTTTCATTTTTTTTTTTACAAAACCAAAAGAGAAAAACATTTGATAAGGAAAACTGGGCAGTTTCCCTTCCACCCAACTGAATGGATGGAGAGGGCCACTTCAAAAAAATAATTTCATCCACCAGCATTTTCAGGCAAAGCAATGTCCCCTGAAAAATGGCAGTCCCCCTCTGCAAACATTTATTTTTGCTGCTGGGCACCAAACGGTAATTCATAGTCCTATGGGAAAAAACTCATGACAGGGCAAACAACAGTAAGAATCAAGGGGCCTTTCAGGTATTTCCCTAATTTTCTTCAAACAAAAATTTTAGACAACAGAATATTAGCTTTCCCCCTGGGGCCCATAATAAGGATGGTGAATTGATGCCATCTCTGTAGGGGGAACCCTTAATAGGGTAGTTTCAGGGGAGAAAAAAAACCGTCAGCAAACAGAAATATGCAATGAATGACCATTTGATTCTGGCAGTACCATCTCTGTATGTTAGAAAAGTTGCAAACATAATTTTACAATAGTGTCCCCCCCCCAAATATAAAAAAAAAACAAAACAACAAACAATACAGAAAAAAAACTTAAACTTATGGGAAAAACTTTACATAATATATGTGATTAAAATATTATGGGGATACAATTCAGAAAAAAATGAAGTGGATTTCACAAATTTTTTTTTATTTTTATTTAATTAAGTACTAAAAAAAAAAAATACTATCATTTTCCTACACCAACCATCAAAGAAAAATTTTCTCCACCCACATTTTGGGACTCATAGGTTTGCAGTGGCATGAAAATTGGGAAAAAATTTTGCTGAGAGATACCCTCACATTTTATTGCACTCATAAATGGCTTTTTATCCTTCAGTGTGGGGACCTCCCTTACCTAATGAGATATTGGAGAGAATTGCTCCCCCCATGTAAAAAGATATTTTTTCACATTTTCAACTGCATTGATAAGGCTTTTCTCCCATGTGCCACTCACTCTCCTGATGGATTACTGGAGGAATCACACTGCCAACACGTTTAAAAAGAAATAGATTTTTTTCCCGCATTTCATTTGCATTTTTAATAATGCTTTTTCTATTTGCATAATGAACTCCCCCCTGATGACGATGAAGGTCCATTTACTAGCAAGAAAAAAAGATTTCCCCCACCATTCACAACTGCATTTAATAAAGGCTTTTTCCTCCTTTTATGAAACTCCCAGTACGCGATTGTGATGAAGTAATTTCTTTAATGGTAAAAGAAGTTTCCACATGTCCCACTGCAATGTAAAAAGGCCTTTTCTCCAGATTGAACTCCCATAAGATTTGGGGGCATTTTCTCCTGATGTAAAAGATTTTCCCACATTCAACTGCAATTTTATAAAGCTCTTTTTCCTCCGTGTGAAAACTCTCTGAATGAAATGGGTGAATGAAAAGATACTTTACTTGTAAAAGATTTTTCCCCACATTCCCCACTGGCCTGCATTGATAAAGGCTTTTTTTTCTTTGGTTGTAACTCCTCTCCTGATGACATTGAACTGCATTTTCTCCCCGTGTAAAAAGATTTTCCACATTCAAACTGCACTGGGAAAAGAAATTTTTCCCACACTCCGGTTGTGGTAGGTAATGGTGATGCATTTCCCCATAAGCAGATTTTTCCAGTGTTCCAGTGTTGGACATCCCTTTGACCCTTGGACTGATTGAATGCATGAAAGGGAGAAAAGCTTTTTTCTCCTCCTTTTAACTCCCTTTTGACACATATAAAGAAATAATTTTTCACAAATTAAAAGCATTTAGGCCTTTGGGTTTTTTGACCTCCCCCCCCTTTTCCCCCGTATGAAACAAACCTTAGATGTTTGAAAAGTCCTTTCCCCATCCCTTAGCCGTCTAAGAATATCGTTTTCCACATTCACTGCATTTGATAAGGGGCCATTTTCCCAGTTGAACTCCCTTTGATGATATTGGACAGTCTCCTGCACTGTGAATAAAAGATTTTCCAATTCTCACTGCTTTTTCTCTTGGAGCTTTTTTTCTCCCTGTTGAATGGAACTCCTCACTGATGACCCAGTGATTGATCACCCAGTCCTGGGGTAAAATATTACCTCACATTCACTGGCAATAAGGTCTTTTTTTCCCTAGTCTGTGGTACCTCGCTGTTTGATAATATGAAAGAATAGATAATTTAATAATATATTTTTCCCACATTTTCAGAGGGGACACAAAAACACCGACTTCCAAGAATGGACACATTTTTTTCCTGAAATATAAATAACGTGGGGTAACAACTAATGTCTTCCTTTACATTTTCTTTTAACTGAAATAATTTTATTGTTTCTCCCCATTTCAAATGTCATCCCACACGTCAAAAATTGCAGTTGGACTGTCCCCCTGGTCTGAGTAGTCCTTTTAGGTGGAGAGAGGGTCCTGACCCTGTAAACCACAAACACCATACCCTGCCCCAAATCCCGCACCGCATGTGGAAAACGATTCTGGGGGAACAATTGAAAATCGATAGCTGTTTTTTGCACATGGAATTCCTTTCCACACAACCTATAATTGAAAAAAGTGCCTCTCTCTCCACATGATGCTGGTGAAATTTTGCACTGAAAATAAAATCGTTTTGGGCACACATGCACCCCAACATTCTCAAACAGTATCTGTCCCCCTGTTTGGTTTGTTTCCTTGCAGCTCTCAAGTCAAGTGGGAAAAATGTTTCCCCAAAAACTAGCTCACAAAAACCTCTCACAGGGATGGCTCCCTTCTGGGAGAGAACCAAGGCTACCTTGGTATTCCTTTGGCTGCCCTGTGACACACTCTTACTGAAAACCTTTCTGTTCAGTCAGGGGCCTCCAAATTCTCTTCTCCCACAGCAGCAAAACCTATAAAAAAAAAATAAATGTAGGTGAAAGAAGTGTTTGATGTTGGGACCTGATAAAAAACAGAATGTGTTTTTTATTAAAAATGTTTTTATTGCCAATGACTGGGGACTGGGAACATGATTCCATACACAATGAATTTTTCAAGACAAGTAAGTCAGGAACAAAACAAACCAGGATCAATGGCTATTGTATAAATAACATGGATCCCAAAAAAAGGTCATGGATGATGAATAAATCCTCACCAAGGAGAGCGTGAAGAACATAAGCCATTTGGGGCCTGGGGGGACACCAAAGAAAACCACAGGCAAGGGTCCAGGCCTAACTCGTTACTACTACTCCCAACAAATGGCTTCGTTTTTCGGAATACTTTTCATTGGTCATTGGTCCAATGTGATTTGCGTTTATGTAGGACAAATAATATAAGAGCACCACGCGGATTTTTCAAGCGTCAAAATAAATAACCACGTGGTGCACTCCTAAGGAGGCTCTGCAAGGCATGGAAATTACAACATTGGAAAATGCAGTAAAAGCAAGGGTGTGGTGTGTGAAAAGGTTAAGTGGTGTGCAAAAGAAGTTTTTAGAGAGGTTAAGGTTTATTTCTGTGGGGCTGGGAAAATCAGCGTAGAGAAATGATCACTATTAAAAACCTGAGTCGGTACGCAAAAGTGTCCCCTCACCCAAATTAAGCAAGAAAGAAAGGGAATTGAATTGGGTGAGTGGGGGCAATTGGGTAACAAAGACACTGTTGAAAACAAAAATGGGTTTCCTAAGTTATTGATGAATGAAAACAAAGCCCAGGGCATTTTCAAAAACTACCCCCCCACGTACAGCTCTTTCACCACCAAGGCAAAGGGTGCCTCAGGGTCTAAACCCCTGTTCATGGGATAAAAGGTCTATGTTTTCTTCTGTGATGCATAAAATGATTTTGCCCTCTTACAATCCTAGTTGAAGATTGGGGTAAATGATGCCAAATCTTAAAAAGATGGAATGGTTCAGTCAGCACTCTTTGGTAGAACAACAAACAAAGCACAAAGGAGATCACAGGACAAAAAGACCTATGAGAATGTGACATCAGCAAAAGAATCAATCAGAATCAGGAGATAGAGCAATTCTTTCCCCCAAGTAGAAAATGGCTTAATCCATTGAAAAAAAAAAAGCCAACCCACAGGAAAAAAAATGAAAAAGAAGGTGTACACCATGAATTTGGCTCAAGTGTGGATAGGAGCATCAGCCCACCTGCAGACTCAAGAGTCCCCAGGTTTTCGATTTCCAGTTCCAAGGGCATGTACCTTGGTTGCAGGCACATCCCCTAGTAGGGGGTGTGTAGGACTGAAAACAACGATTGATTGATTTTTTCTCTTCCTGATCGATTTTTCCTAAACTCTCTCTCTCCCTCCCCCTTTCCTCTATGTTAAAAAATCAATAAAAAATAAATAACCCTAAAACCGGTTTTGGCTCCAGTGGGATAGGAGGTCTTTCCAGCCTGCAGAATTGAGGGGGTCCCAAGGTTCGATTCCAGTCAAAGGGGGCTATGATGCGCCTTTGGTTCGGGCACTACCCCAGTGGGGTGTGTGGCAGGAAAGCAGCTATTTGAATGTTTTTTCTCCTCTCCCTCATTGATATTTTCTAATTCTCTATATCCCTCTCCCCTTACTCTCTCTGTAAAAAAAATCAATCAAATATAATATTTATCAATAAAATATATTTTAGATTAAAAAAAAAAAGAGTACCATGAAGAACCCAGCAGCAGTAATACAGAAAAACACCATAAAATAAAAGAACAAACATGCATAGAAAGGGATGACAGGAAACTGGGTGAGGAGCAAAACACAATTTGAAGATTTACCTAATGTCAAAAAAAACAAGGGTTTAATAAATAACTAGTTTAACTAAAATAAATAGAGCACCCCTAAACCCATTTTGGCTCTCAGTGGATAGAGCGTTGGGCCCCTGCAGACTCAAGGGTTTCCCCCCAAAGTTTTGATTTCGGTCCCCAAGGGGGCAATGTTACTGTGGTATGTGTGGGCACATCCCCAGTAGTATGAAAATGCCTTGAAAGGGTATATTCTTTAAGAAGAGGAAAGAAGAAGGAAAAAACGTAAAAGATAAAACTTTTATGAACAACCAAATACATATATTCTATCAACAAGTGAATCTAAAAATCAAAGTGAATAACAAATCTGATGATGAAACAGAATAATCTGGTGAATATAATAGAATAAGGGGGCAATAGAAAAGGGAGTTAGGGCTGACCAATCCCCGGGGGGAAAAGGGACGGTGGGTGGGGTGTGCGTGACAAGGACTGGACAAAAAAATCATACAGTTTTATGGATGAATGGAGGAAGAGTGGCGGGGGGGGGGGGCAAGGGCATTGAGTTTTGGGAATGGGGTGGGGGGGAAAACCCGGGCGGAAGGGGAAGCCTATGTAAGGAAAAAAAAGAGGAACCAAACTATAATAATCTGAAACAATAAAGAATTTTTTTTAAAAAAGTCTAGAGGCAAAAGTAAAAATAGGACAAACCTACAACAAAGCTTTATGCATAACATTCCAGAAAAAATGTAAAACTCTAAAGGGTGAAATTTTATAGACATAAAATGCCTTCATTGTCCCACAAAAAGATCTCAAAGAACCCGAACATGGCAAATTCTCAGGAAAACTGGAAACAACAAGAGGGAAAAGTAAACCCCAAAAAGATTTTCAAAGGACAGAAAACCATCAATATCAGAACAAAAAAATGAAAAAAGGAGACAAGACAAAAAAAAAGCAATGGAATACCTAAAAAAGGTATATTTAAGAAAAAAAGATATAAAAAATGTTGCAAGCCTTTAACGTTACACTAAAGCAAAAAAATAAAGAAACAAAAAAACCCCAAGACTCAAAATAAGTAAAAAAAAATAAATAAATGAAATGAAAGATAAGACATGAACACCTGGTCCCCCCCCACTAGGATCCCACAATGCATCATAAGAGATGTTTGGGTGGGGAAGTAATTTACCAGAAATGACATGACCCCCTCCATAGAGAAATTTTTGTTCCCAAAGATCCCACAACTGTGAGCCTCCCTGAAAATTAAATAAACAAAAATTCAGAAGCCCTGTCCAGGTGGCTCAGTTGTTTTTTGAGTGTGGTGTTTCCCCAATGCACACAACATTTGTGTGTTTTGATTCCCCCTATCAGGGCAACATATAGGGGGGAACAACCAATGAGTGCATAGAATGGGGTAGAAAAAGCCATCAAATCAAATCCTTCACTCCGCTTTCTTTTCCTCTGTCCCCTTTCCTTCCTGTCCCCCCACCCCCCCTCTAAAATCAATAAAAGAAAATGCTGCTGCCCCGTATGTAAACCAACTGATTGGAGGCCATTGACTCATGGAACCTAGGAGGTCCCAACAATTGGGATTCCTTGTTAAGGACACACCTGCACTGGTTTTGCGAGCCTCCAATCACCAGTGAGGGTCCCATGCCAGGAGGCAGCTGATGAAGTTGATTTCTCCTCTCTCATCATTGATGTTTTTTATCTCACTCACTCTCCTTCTTTCCTCTAGGACAAGCGGTTTCTCCAACCCTGTGGGTCCAACGACCCTCTTTCCACAGGGGTCGCCCTAAGACATCCTTGCAATATCAAAATATTTATATTATAAATACATAACAGTAGCAAAACATAACAAAAATAACAGTTATAAAGTAGCAACAAAAACAAAAACAATTTTATTGGTTGGGGGGTCACTAACAAACATGAGGGAACTGGTAATTAAAAGGGGGTTGTGGGCATTAAGAAAAAACGTTGAGAACTACTGCCTCTAGGAAAAAACAAAAAAATGCATATATTTAAATACTAAATAAATAAAATACATAAATCCTTTAAAAGAATAAATAAATATCCCTAGCCCCACTGTAACCTTCAACTGAATGAGAGTGCTGGCTTGGTGCACTGGAGGGGCTATGGTTCTTAATTCCCAGTCAAGGGTAGGTAAAAAACTTAAATTTGCAGGTCTGTTTTCCCTAACTCAGTCATAGAGCCACATGTGGGGAGGCAGCCCAAATGGATGTTTTTCTCCCTTCTCTCTCTCCCCACCTCTCTCTCTCTCTTAAAAGAACAATAAATGGAAAAAATCCTCCAACTATCCTCCGGGGTGGAAGGATAACACACAAAATAATAAAAGAAATTAAATTTCCATAAAAAATGACAGGATGATGCAAAAATAAAACATACAAAACAGTTCCATTTTTCATTTACAACACTAATAAAATTTCATTCTTTTGAAATGGAAAAAATGAAAAATAATAAATCAAAATTTAATTTTACAATAGCAATCCAACAAAACCACCATAAAAATCCACAGGAATAAATTTCAAAACAAAATGTGAAAAACATCTGTACAGTGAGTATTTAACTAATAAGACAGTGAAATGAAACGGAATGGCAAAAAAGCAACAAATCCAGTTATGAAAGACAAACCCTGTGTTTGGGTCATGGGTCCTGAAAAAATGAAAATAATAGAGGAGATAGCTATAAATTAACACAAGGCAAAAGTACAAGATTAAATACAATCCCCAATAACTCCAATGGTAATTTTATACAAAGAAAATTGAATAAAAAAAAAATCTGGAAAATGGAAATCAAAAAAAAGAACCTCCATTAACAAAAGCAAGCCTGAGCGGAGGACAAAAAGCTGGTGGGCATTCACACACTTCCTGGACTTTCCAAATTTTCTTACAAAAAGAGAAAGCAAAACCAAACAGTGTTTTTGCTGGAGAAAAACACAGATACATATATAAAAACAGAAAACAGAACAGAACAGAAAAAAAATAATAAAAATAAACCGAGGCAACATAACTTTTAAACCCAAACTTTTTAAACCCCCAGGCCAAACATTACTTTTTAAAACCCAGCACATTACTTTTAACCCAGGCACTACTTTTAACCCCAGGGCACATAAATTAACCCAGGGCACATAAACTTTTTAAGTGACCTTTTGACAAAAAGCTGCAAGTCCCACAGACAGAAAAGGGAAAGATAGTTTTTTCTTTCTTTCAAGAAATGGACCACTCATATGTAAAAACAAACAAACAACAACTAAAAGAAACCACTAATAAAAATGTAAACTCAACCATGCAAGGACAGAAATAAAAATGTGAGCGCTAAAAACTGAAAAAATTCCTCTCAGGAAAACCTTGAGAGAAAAAGTTTTTTTGATTAGATTTGTTCCTGGACAGGATTTTTCTGAATGTCCCACCAACCACCAACCCACCACACAAAATAGAAATTATAAAGCAAACCAGTCCCCACACTGCAACAAATAAAGAAAAAAATAGTAGCGTCCATCCCCTTCACAGCACAAAACACACCAAAATAAACAAAAAAATGAAAAAATGAAAAGAAGCAATCCTAGAGAACAGAAAGAAAAACACTTTGCAAACTAAAAATGAAAAGGAAATACCTTGGAAAATGTTTTGGTGATTTCGGTTTTTGATTTCTCTGATCAGTAACAATAAAGGCAAACTATTGCGATATAGAACAAAAAATTAAACACAAATAGTTTTTGCCAGTTTCCCCCCCCCCCCCGCCAAATAATGAAAGGTATGTTTAATACTATACTTCAGGGCTAATAACAATGCAATGACTCTGCCCTGCCCTCAAAAGCAAAGTCCCCTATATAAACTTCATTAAACAAATTTTTTACTTGCTAAGCACTAGGTAAACAAGCATTCTAAGATAGCTAGAAACATGGTGGCACTTAGACCTGCTGCTGGAATGCCTGGATTTGCCAAAAAAACATAGATTTTTGTAGAAAAGAGGTGGGGTGTGGGGGGAGTAAATAAAATACAAAGCCCACTATTAAGCCACATGCAAAAATAATTGTTGGTTCCTGTATGGTTTTGTAAAGCAAATTAAAATATATAACATATAATATAAGGTATTCAAAAGACTAATTTAAACCAAAAAATATAGTTAAACAAACAGGAACAAGGAAATGTAGAAGACAATTTTATACAAAAAAATATTATACACATGCCCCAACAGGAAATATAATAGAAAAAATGCCTTTTCCCCTCACTCGCTGATCAAGGTGTGGAATCCCCTCCAGGCTTCCCTGCAACACTACCAACCACAAAAAAGTCCCTTTTTCCCTGTGAAATGTAGTAAAGCGGGGGAGAATTTGGGACTTCAGGAATAGAAGGGAGCAAATGGCTACAGACCCCCCCCTCCCCCAAGGAACAGCCAACTAACCCAGGAAAACTGGAAAAAATCAAGCAAGAACCACAGTCTAACCCCCCTATGGGGAGGAACAGAGCACAAACACCCTGGGGAAGAATGGGGCCTGGGGAAAATCCCAAAGCCCCAGTCCCAGGTCACTGGTGAGAGAGTGAGGGGTCCCCCCCCTTACCCAGCCCGAGGACAAGAATTTTCCAAAAGTTTATCTCTCCCAGCATCACATTTCAGGTAACAGCTAGGTCCCCCTCTGAACCCTCCATCCAAGGAGGCCTCCCATTCCCTCCCCTGGAAGAAGTAACAGGGGCAAATGTCCCCCCCCAAAGGTCCCCCCACCAAACCCTGTCCCCCCAGAAAAGTGGAGACAAATTTGAAAACCAAAGCTGTCTCTCTGAGAAAAACCCCCACTCCTAACCTCACCCAAGACAAAACCTTCCCCCCCCCCTCCCTCCCAACCTCCTCCAAGGGCCAACCCGGTTTTTAGTTGGGAACAAACCAGGCCCCCCCTAATGTGCCAGTGGCAGGCTGCCTCTCCTCATCACAGTCCAACCCCCCCATTTACTCACTGGGATTGTCCCCCCTCATCAAAGAGCAGCACCTTTGGTAAGGGTGGGAAGGATTTGGGGGGGGGGAGGGCCAAGAGAGCAAATGCCATTTTAAGGTCCTGGGGGCCGATGCCTTTGCTGGGCCCCCCAGAACCCTTCCCCTGCCAAGCAAATTCCCATTACCAATCTCTTAGAATTATGCCCCCCCAAAGAACAAAGCCCAAGCATGGGGTTTTTTATGACCTTCCCCCATTTAAAAATCTCCCAACAAACAGGTCCCCCCCAGGGACAAGCCCTAAACAACTTCTTCCTCCCACTTGGGTAAAATCGTTTAACCCCTTTTTCCCATCTTCGGGGTCCCCAAAATTTTCCCACCTTCCCTTGGTTTTCCCTGCCCTCCTTTCCAGCTCCAATGGCCCAACTGGAATCTCCCTGAGCAATTGGCCCCATGAACCTTGGCACAATTGGCAAAATGCATCCAGTGAAGCTTGTCTGAGGAGCCCAGCCAAAAAAAACACAGTGACCCCCATTCCCGAAAGTTTATCCCCCTGTTTTGTGGGTGCTTTTAGAAGAAAGAGTCAAGTTGCTTCCTGGGCCCGCCCGGCCTAAGGCAGCCGACAGAAGAAGAGAAAACACAAGTGGGCCATACCAAAGCTCTCCCTCAGCAGGGTGCTGAAGGAGCAGAGTCCCCCCACTGACTTCCCCCCACCACGGGCTCCCCAGTTAGGGTAAGGGATGCTTGAGAGCAAGATTCCAGCAGGGCCCTCCCCCGTGACTCCAAAGTTTTCCAAGTGTGGCTGAAGAGCCCAAGCAAACAGTGTGTCCTCCCCCCTCCCCCCCTTTAAAGTCCTGGTTTTTGGGTGGTATGGAATTCTGAGCCAGAGTCAGTGCCCTCCCCCGGGCTTTTCCCCCGGCAGGGTGTGCTGATGAGAGCAGAGCACATGTGGGGCAAGTGCGCCCTCCCCCCCGTTTCCCCCCCTCCCTCCCGAGCTTTGGCGGAAGAGGAGAGCTCAGTCAGTGGTGTGGGCCTCGCGGGGCCCTCCCCTTTTTATTCGGTGACTGAGCTGATGAAACAGAGCACCTGTGTGAACTCCCCTCCCCGGGCCCTCCCGGCATGGTGCTGAGAACCCCCATGCCACGAACAGGTCCTTACCCCGGGACCGTCCAAACTCCTGGTTTGGGTTGGCTCTGAGAGCCCCCAAGCAAAAGTCTAGTGCCCCATCCCGGGCCTTTGACTGCAGGGGGTGGGCCAATGAGGTCAGCCCCGAGTCACAGGTGCCCCTCCCCGGATTCCCCTACCGGCAGGGTGCCTGAAGCAAGTGACCCAGAGTGCCCTCCACCCGGCCTCCCAGCAGGTGTATTGAGTAAGCAGAATATCAATACCTCCCGGTCCCCCCCCTCCCCCCCCCTTCCCGGGTTTAGTGGGCTTAGTAACAGAAAAAACCCGTTGCCCTTCCCGGGAAAACCCGAACAGGGTTTCTGAGAACAGAGCCACATTCCTTCCCCGGTAAAACCCAGTAGGGGGGGGGGGGCCCGTTGAATGGCACGAGCATGGTGCATTTCCGAGCTCTTGGCAGGAGGGCCCAAAATGCGGTGGCAGAAGTCCTGTGTGAACTAATGTCCTGGTCCTTCCCGTTCAGCCCGAACATCCGGAGCAAGTGTGTCTCCCGGGGCAGACCAGGCCTGAAAAGAAGAGGTCTGAGAATGTATAAAGTCTCCCTTCCCTGTCTTTCTCCGACTACTCCCCGGAGAAGGGTTGGCCTGAAGAAGTGCAGAGTTCCAGGTTTGCTTATTTACCCCCCCGAACTCCAAGGCAGGGTTTGCTTGAGAGCCTGAAGCAAGAGTCCCAGTGGCCCGACCGTCCCGGCGCCCTCCCCGGGCATAGATGTTGTTGGGGTGGAGAGGCTCCCATCGAGAGCAAGTGCCCTTCCAGTGTCCCTCCCCGATTTTTCCCTGTTTGGGAAAAGTGAAGAGAAACAGAGTTGAAACCCTCTTCCCCCTGGGCCAATGGCTTGCTTTGGGAGAGACTCCGCGGTGGTAACCTGAGGCGGCTTTGACAGGGAGAGCCCCAGCCACAAAAGCAGTGCACTTTTCCCAGGCCCTCTAGGCAAGGGGTGGCTGAAGAGCAGAGGGCAAAGTGTCAGTGCCCTCCCGGGGTCCCGGTAAGGTTGCTGGGTGCCTGAAGAGGCAGAGTTTAGTGCCCCCCGTGGGGTATCCCCCATGCTTCCAGCTAAGGGGGTGGTGCTGCGGAGCCAGGAGTCATAAACCTTTGACCCCTCCCCCGGGCATCCCGCAGTTAACTGTGCTGCAAGGGGTGCTAAGAGCAGATCTGTCGTGGCAGGGTGCCCTCCCAAAACGCCAATGGCTCCCCCATGATCCCGGCAAAAGTGGCTGGAAAGAGCAGAGTGAATGCCAAATTCGCCCTCCCGGAAGCGTTTCGAGGCCCAGGGCTGAGAGCCCCAGGCCCCTCCTAGCCGGGTGCCATGAGAGCAAAGCCAGCTCTATGGCCTCCCCGGCTCCCTGGTTGCTGGGCTGAAAGAAGCAATCACTTTGGTCCTCCCCCCCCTTCCCCCCCCCCCTCCCGTCGTGCTGAAACGGGGAAGCAAGAACACTGAGGTAAAGTTGGGCCTCAAACGGGATAAAGCTCCCCGGCATTGGGTGCTGGAGAAGCCAGAGTCACCAGTGTGCCTCCCCCGGGCTTCCCCTGGCCCGTCATTGGGAAGCGCTGACAGCCCAGCACAGCTTCCCCTCCTTTGTGACCGTCCTGTTGGGCTGAGAGCAGATACTTGCCCCAGAAGATTCCCACAGAGCACAAATTGCCCCTGCCCCCGGGGGCTTTAGGCCAGGGTGGCTGAGAGCAGAGTCCGACAGTGGCCTCCGTCCCCCCTCCCCCTCCCTGGGTGGGTTGGCTTGACAGAAGTCAGAAAGTCCCAGTTGCCGTCCTCCCCCGGCCCCCCTCCCCCGATTTGGGGTTGTGGCTGGAGAGAGCAGAATTGTCTCCCCCAGGGCACTATGTTTCCCCCTGTATTTTCCCTGGTTGAGGGGTGAGGTGCACCCCTCTCCGAGGCAGTCCATAGTGGGCCCTCCAAAGCCCTGGAAGTCAATAACCTCCCGGACATTCCCCGTTGGGTGCTGAGGAACAGCATAGACATCCTAGGTGCCAGCCCAAAGGCTTTCCCCGCCAAAAGGGAGTGCCCCCAAATCTCCTCCAAGTAGCCAACAGCTGGAGTGCAGAGATCCTGTAATGTTCCCCACCGTCCGGCTCAAGGGGGGGATGCCTGAGTGCCTGAGAGCAGAATGCCCCCCCCCGGGATGGCTAGCCCCCATTGTGAACGTCCCCGGGTGTGGTGGCTGAGAGCAGAGTCCCCCAAAATTGGCCTCCGGCCTGGGCATCTCCCGTGTGGGTGGGCCTGAGAGCCAGAAGCCCCACAGTGACCCCCTCCCCCGGCTCCCCCCCTCCCAGGCTGGGGTGCTGCAGAGTTCCCAGAAAAAGCATGGGTGGCTTGTGTTGAGCTACGGTTTTGTGCAGGAATGCTGAAGGAAGAAGTCCCCCCCACCCCCGAGCCCTAACCCTCGGGCTCCCCGGCCACAATGGAGCCTTGCTAGAAGTAGAAGCCCATGATGCCTCGCTGGGTGGCAAAATTCAGGTAGTTGCCTCCCGCGCCGCATAAGCCAGATGGCCCCCTCCCGGAGGCAAACCTAGAAAGCCCAACTGAGAAGGCCCTCCCGCACCCGGAACTCTCAGTTAGGGCTGGCCATAAGAGGTGAAAGTCCGATGGCCAGAGTCCAGAGGGCCCTCCACCCGGGATCCTCCTGGTTTGTTGTTGACCCACCCCTGAAGCGATGGGTGGCCTGAGACCCCAGCCCTGCCCCTCGGCAAAGGGGATTTGTCCCCCTGAAGGTTTAGAGCCCAATGAACTGTTCAACTAGCTCCAGGTTGGTGCTTGATTTTTTAGGACCCCAGTGGCCCCTTGACCCTCCCGGGCCCTATGGTGGCCTGAGAAGCCAAGAAAGAAGCAGAACCAGCTTTTTCCCGTGGCCTCCCAGGCCCCCTAGTCACCCACAGGTAGGGTGGCTGGGAATGAAAGGTTCAGTGCCAGGAGCCTCCAGAGCAAACCCCCCCCTACCAGCAGGGTGCTGAGAGCAGAGTCAGTGGCCCCGTCCCTGGGCTTATCGCCCAAAAGTGCTTGAAAAAACAGAGGCAGGTGGGGGGCCCTCCCCTGGGCTTTCCCCCTCCAGTAGTTTTTGTTGCCTGAGAGAAAGAGCAATGGAGCCCACCCCGTGGCTTCCCGGCAGAGTGCACCTGAGAGAAGAGTCCAGGGGTGATGAAAACAAGAAAGTCCCCTGGCCCGGTAATCAGGGTGGCTGAAAGAGCGGGCAATGTACTTGTCCCGGAGTTACCTGGCAAAAGGGGAGCTTGAGAGGCAGAGCACAGTGCCCCCCCTCCCCGAGCTCCCTGGATTTGATGGTGGTGTAGAAGCAAGAGTCAAGTGGGCTCATGGTGCTTTGCCAGTAGGGTGGGCCTGAAGAGCAGAAGTCAGTGCCCCTACCAATGTGATGCCCGGCATGGTGCGCTGAAGAAGTAGAGCAGCACCAGGGCCTTCCTGGAGCTCCCGACCAGGGGTTCCTAGAGAGTAAGAGTTCCACCCCCCCCCCCCCAGTTGCCCCCCCCACGGATCCCCTGGTTTCCAGGTGTTGTGGAAAGAGGAGAACAGTGCACAGTGCCCGTCCCCCAAAACCCTCCCTGGCCAGAGTGCCCCTGAAAGAAGCAAAGGTTTTCCAAGTTGCCCTCCCATGAACACCCGGTTTGGTTTAATTTGGTTTGCTGCAGAAAAAGCCACAGTCACATGGTTTTTATCCTCCGGGGCTTTCCCGGTTTTTTTAAAAGGGTTCTGGAGAAAAGGCACAGTCCAAGAGTGACAATCTAAACGGGAAATCCCCCGGAATTTTGGGTCTAGCAGAGAGCAAACAGAGCAACAGGGTGCCCCCCTCTGATGGCTCCCCACAAGACAGTGGGGGGGTGGGGCTTGAAAGGAGTAGAGTCCCAGATAACTTTTCCGGGATCCGGGGTTGGTGGGCTTTGCAGATATTATAGAATTCAGCAGAGCCCCGTGCCTTCGGTATTCCCCCCGGTTATTGGGAGCTGAGGGCCAGAAGCATGGGTGGCCCCACTCCCTGAGCGGGGCTCCCCTGGACCAAGATGCCTGGAGGAACAGAGTCCCAGAACCCATCCAGGCCTCCCATATGATAGATACTTGTGGAGCATAGTCCCCAGAGCCATCGCGTGGCTGAGTGGCAATGATTCAATGCCCTCCCGAGCACTGGTGTGGGGTTGAAGAGAGCTGAGATTTAGAGCACAGAACTTCCCTCCCGGACTCCCAGTTGGGTGGTGGCCTAAGAGGGAGAGTATGGTTACATCCCGGGGCCCAATTCGGTGGCATGGGGTGCCTGAATACCCCACAGTTCAGTGCACCTCAGTGCCTACTGGGGTTTTCCACTGTGCTGGTGCCTAAGTGAACAAGAAGCCAAAGGTCAGGGGGCCGTCCCCTGGCTTCCCGGCAAAAAATGGGGTGCGAGAAGGAAAGAGCCCACCGTCCAGTAATTTCCCGAAGCTCCCCCCCGACAGGGTGCTTGGGTTGAAGAAGAAGTCAGACATCCTTCTCCTGGGCTTTTCCGGTTTTGGGTGGCCTTGAAGAGCAGAGCGCACGGGTTACCTGGCCACACGTTAACAGGGTTGGGGGAGAGAAAAACAGAAAAGCATTGCCCACCCCTGGCCCTCCCAGTCGGATATGGCCTTGAGAAAGTAAGCAACAAATCTTGTGGTGCTTTTCCTTTCCCGCTAAATACCGTTCAGGGTGCTGAGAGCCAGAGTCCCAAATAGGGTCCCCCCACTGGACCGCATTCCAGGGTTCCTGAAAGGCAGACTGAAAGGTGGTACCCCCGACCCACCCCCGAGCCCCCGGCAAAGGGTGCTTGAGAGCATAGTCCGGTGGGGTCCCTGAAATCCCGAAAATGAGCCATGCCTGGAGAGTAATAAAGCAAATAAGAGTATAGACTCAGGTTAGCTTTTCAGCCAATGCAAGAATCTGAGAACAGATTTTCATCCCCCTCCGGGAGACTTCCCCAACATGGTGGGCCTGATTAGATCATAGGCAACAATTGGGATCCTCATGGACAACCAGTATTCCGGGTGGCCTGAAAAAGCAGGAGCCTTGCCCCCTCCCCTGAGCACCTTGGCCAATGGTTGCATGAAGAGCTGAGTCCAGGTAGCCCCTCTGGGTGGAAATACACGGGTTTGGGGTGGGCTTGAGAAGCAGAGCAACGTTTTCCCTCTCCCTCCCCACGAACTCCCGGCCAAGGGTTGGCTTTGGACTGAAACAACAAGTTTCCAAGGGCATTTTCCCCTCCTGGGCTACCCCGGCAGGGTTCCCCCGCCTGGGAGAGCCAGACCATTCAGTTTGGGGGAATTTCTTTGGGGGCCACGGCCATTGTTATATTTGATAGGCTGGAATCAGTAGTTACATTTCAAGTGCCCTCAGGTTACTTGCCCCTGAGACCCCAGCCCTATGTGCCTTTGTCCCGGTTTCCCCTGGTATGGGAGGCTGGAGAAGGCCCAGTGCCGCACACAAGTGTGCCCTCATCCCGGGTGCCCCTCCCTGGGGAGGTGCAGGATCAGCAGTGCCCCCCTCCCCAAGCCTCCACGTATTCGGATCACTATAGGGTTGCTGAGAGGGGGGGCATAAGTCACGGGTGCCTTCCCCCCCCCCTCGCCGGGCTTCCCTGGGAGGGGTGCCCTTGAGGAGCAGGAGGTCCAGTGGGCCTGTCCCTGGTTGGCTTCCCCGGCCAGGGTGCCAGAAGAGGCCAGACCTGAGGTGGCCCCCTCCCCATAGTGCCGTCCAGTCCTTTTGGGGATGGAGCTGAGATCCAAAGAGGCACGTGGCCCTCCCCGAGCCCCCGCCTTGGTATGCTGTAGAACATCAAGCAACATTGTATCCCAGGCCCTCCCAGGTCAAGGGGGTGGGGCCCCCAAGCAGAGTGCTTCCCTTTCTGGGTACTCCCCAGGCAAGGGTGTGCCTGAGGGCCTGAAGTCAGTGCCCTCCCTGGGGCCCCCTGTGGCTCCCCGGCAGGGATGCTTGAAGAGCCAGAAGCACAGTGTGAGGCCGTCCCCAGGCCCCCCCATCCAAGGCAGGGTTGGGGCTTCCAAAGAGAAAGAGTACCCCAGGGGTGGGTACCCACCCCAAATGTCCCCCCCGGCAGGGTGCCCCCCTTGAAAGCAAGAAGTGCCCAGGTGATTTCCGTGGCTCCCCAAGTTTGGTGCTTGATTAGAGCAGTAAGCAACA
This sequence comes from Ia io, assembly GCA_025583905.1. NCBI lineage: Eukaryota > Metazoa > Chordata > Mammalia > Chiroptera > Vespertilionidae > Ia > Ia io. The sequence goes on along the minus strand of JAJQQW010000033.1, from coordinate 14,501 downwards.
AGTTGGCCCCACAGCCAGGGGCCTGGTTACCCCGGCTTCAGCATGGTGCTGAGAGTTGAGTCCCATTGCCTCACCAGGCACTTTCGCGATCAAGGATGCTGTGAGCCGAGACACAGTGCCATACCCCATGCATCTCCGTTAATGGGTGCAGAGGGGCAGAGCCACGTGCCCCCCTCCCAGTCCCGTGGGACCTCCTGGCGGTGAGGGTTGTCTGTATGAGCAGGGGTCCCACAGTGGGCCTCCGTGTGTGCTCCCCGGCCAAGGCTGCTGATAAAGCCAGAACTCAGTTAAGCCACCTTGTTCCCTTCAGGTTTTGGGGTGCTGAAGCAGAGAGCTTCCCATGGGCCTCTTCTTCCCTACTTGAGAGCAGATTCCGTGGCGTCCTGGGTGGCCAGCAGAGTGATGCAGGTCACAGTCGTTGGCCTTCCCTGTTTACCCCTCCAAATTGTGATGCTGATGTGCAGAGTCCCCAATAGCCTACCTGTGGCTCCTGTTTGGGAGCTGATAGGCAGAGCACGGTCAGGCCACCCCAGGCTTCCCCCCAGCAGGGGTGCTCCAGAAGCAGAGTCAGGAGTTGTGACCCCAAGGGTCACCAGCCCAGGGTGCCAGAGAATAGCATAGTTCCCAGTTGCCTCCTGCGCTCCCCGGCATGGCGCCTGAGAGCAGAGCACGTGTGGCCCCAACCCCGGCTTCCCACCCGCGCATGGTGCTGAAGAGCAGAGTCAGTGGGCCTTCCTGGACTCCCTGGCCAGGGTTGCCTCTGAGCAGAAGCACGGTGCCAGCCTGGTGCTTCCAGGCCCAGGGTTGGCCCCCTGAGAGCCCGATCTTCAGTGCCTACCCTGGGCTTCCCACTGAAACAGGTGTGGAGAGGGAAGCCAGAGTACCACAAGTTGCCCTATCCAGGGCTTCCGCCAAAACAGTGCTGCTGACTAGCACAATTGCCCACTGTGCCCTCCCGGGAGACTCCCCCCAGCATGGCTGCCTGAGGAACAGAAGTCAGTGGCCCCTTCCACCTGGGCCTTCCCGTTGGGTGGCCCACAGCAGAGGTCCAGGTCATAACCCGGAGGCTGTCAGCCAGTGTGCAATAGGAGCTCACAGCACAGTGGGCCTCCCTGGGCTACCCGGGCTTCAAGCAGGGTGCTGAAAGGCCCGAGCCAACAGTGCCTACCGAGCCCTCCCGGCAGGGTGGCTGAGAAGCAGAGTCACAGCAAAATGCTTCCCGGACTCGTCCAGGGTACTGGGGGTGCATGAGTTTTTCAAGAGCTACCAGTAAAGCCCTGAGAGCGTGCTCCATTGCCTCCCCGCAGGGCTAACTTAGGAGGAGAAAGCAGAGTGGGTGCCCTCCCTGGTTTATCCCAGCAGGTGTGGGGCTGAGAAGAGGAAGTCATTTCAGCCTTCCCCAGGCTCCCCCTATAGGGTGTTGCTAGATAGCAAACACAGTGGCCTCCCTTGGGCCCCTCCCAGCCAGGGTGCTGATAGCAAGAGTCAGTCCTTCCCGTTGCTCCCGTTTGGGTGCCGAGGGCAGAATTTAAAGTGCCTTACCCGAGCCCTCCCCAGTTTTGTGTGGTTTTTGGGAGAGCAGAGCACAGGTTTTACTGGGGCCCATCCATGCAGGTTGCAGAGAGCCGAGCACAGCACAGTGCCTCCCCCTGGGCTCCTGGGCAGGGTGCTTGAGAGAAGAGCACAGAAGTGCCTAGCCCGGGGCTCCCGGCATTGTGGCTGAGAGCAGAGTCCAGTGCCCTCCCCGGCCCCCCTCCCAGCAGGCAGCTGAGGGGCAAAGCAACACAGTTCCTCCCGGGCTCGCGGCAGGGTGCACCCTCAGAGCAGAGCCACAGTGCCTCTCAGGCTCCCCGCAGGGTGCTGAGAGTAGAGTCAGGGCTACCCAGGCTCCCCGGTTGGGTGCCTGAGGAGCAGAGCATGGCCTAAAAATGTCGAATTATAGTGCCAAAAAAAAAGAGCCTTTGCGGTAAGTTTTTCATTCATTACTGGTAAACTGCATCTCTGGCCCGTGGTCTGCAAACTGCGGATCGGTTTTTTTGCTCGCTATGTTTGACTGATGGTTTGCAGACCACTGACCTAGAATACCAGTGGTCGGAAAACTCATATAGTCAACAGGGGCCAAATATCAACAGTACAAAACGACTGAAATTTCTTTTGAGAGCCAAATTTTTTAAAACTTCAACTATATAGGTAGGATACATTGAATTAGGGAACTCCTAAGCTGCCTTAGCTAAAAACTCGAGGGGCCAAAGAGCCGCACGTGGCTTCGCGAGCCGCAGTTTCCCGACCAACGAGACCTAGACTCTGGATCCAATAATTACAGGCTGTTGTTCTTTGTGGACTTGTGGGATGAAGTCCCTGTGATTATTAACCCATACACCCTGTAAAACCAGTTTTGTGGTGTGGAGCGCGCCGCCTTGTGGACATGTCTGGAATTGCGTATGTCTGTTTAAAAAAAAAACCTCGTTTGCACTCGCTTGCTTTTTTTCTGTGATCCCTTTCCTTCTAATGCCTAACCTTGTCGAGTTACACTGGATATCCGAGTGCAAAAGGTTAAACTTTTTATTTCAGCGCCAGCCATCACCCAGCAAAACTACAGTTTAAAAATGACTAAAGCACAGAGAACGCTTCTTAATGAGCAATCTGAAATTACCCGTATGATACCCCCACGTGACCCCCAAATAGTTTAATTTTTTCTCCCAAATACTTCAGGGGCAATATTTCCTATAAACCCAGGGCCCCCTTTCACCCTGCACAAAACCATCAGAATCGGAAAGTTCACGCTGAAATTGCGTCCCACCTCTTACCGCAGTCCTCTGTCGAACCCCCCTCCCCTCTGCCGGGAATTTTCAAAAATGTTGCCCACGTTTGTCCCCCCCCCCCAGGATTGCCCCTTCGCAGGTGGGCCCAGAGACCCTCCTTACACCCCCTTCCCCTGTTGAGAGCACAGTTTTTGCATTTGAGTCTTTATCATCTTCTCGCCGAGTCCTCCTCCTTGAACCATTTTCTTTTTTTTTAATATTTTATTGATTTTTTACAGAGAGGAAGAGAGAGGGATAGAGAATTAGGAAACATCGATGAAGAGGAGAAACATTGATCAGCTGCCTCCTGTACCGCCTCCCCCCCCCCCCCAACTGGGGAGGTGCCCTTCAACCAAGGCACATGTCCCTTGGCCGGAATCGAAAATCCTGGGACCCCTTGGAGGACCGCAGGCCCCGACCGCTCTATCCACTGAGCCAAACCGGTTTTCGGCCCTCCATTGAACCTTTTAACCATTTACGGACTCGAGTGCTTTAACACTTTGCCTTAAAGCAGCAGATACAAATGTCCGGAATCAGGTGACCCTCCAGGCTCCAGAGATGCCCCCCCCCCGGAAAAAGTAAAAAACCAGAACCGGGGATGTAGCCAAGGCCCCCAGGACCTCATGAACCCGCAAGAGAAATTCGGGAGCTGGGGTGACCCCTCTGCAGGGGTGGATCAAAACCAGGACACCCTCAGAGCACAAATGCAGTGTTAAACACTAAGTTAACAGATTTAACAGCCCACAGCCAAGGAGTCTTTCCTTTCCTGGAAGCACAGAGATTACACACGTGGGTGCGCCAGGCCAGTGGAGGTTTCAGTGGTTGAGCTTTGACCTAGGAACCGGAAGGTCACATGTCCTTGATTCCTGGTTTGAAGCTTCCATCCGCCGGTGTGGGGGTGCAGGAGGCAGCCGGTCAGTGATTCCCACTCATCATGGAAGTTTCTCTTTTCTATCCCTCTCCCTCCCCCCCCCCTATAAATCAATTTTTTTTAAATGTTTTTTTAAAAAACCTAAACAAAAAAAGCTGCAATGGAGCTTGCAGTTTCGAGGTAGGAACAGGGACCCCTGTAGGGTGAGGGGGCAGGGCAGGAGGGCACTTCAGGAGGCAGAGAAATTGCTGTCTTGGGAGGACCCCTGCCCTGGGTCCGGCCTGAACCTTGGCTGGCAGGTTTCACAGGCTGACTGTGAGGGTTTCGAGTGCAGAGTCCCTCCTGGAGCCTGGATTGCCAGCTCCCTAATCTCTTGTGGGTTCGTAGGTCCTGGGGGTTGGGAACTTGGACTACGTCCCCGGTTTCTGGTTACTTTCCTGCAATGATTAACCCGGCTCGCTGGCCACATCCGCGAGCTGGTGTGGGAGGGAAGCCTTTATGTGCAGCGCCTGGGGGCCAGTGGGATCAACCATGGCTCTTTGTCCCTTCCATGCAACCATGAATGCTCTTGGAAAATCAAACCTGCGTTGGGGAGCCGCTGGGGGGCAGGAGAAGGCGGGGTTTTCGGGGGGCGGACAGGATGGAGCACCAATCTCAGGCCTGCTCTTTGCCGCTGATTGCTTTGTTTTCAATCAGACCCTGGCAGGTGCCTAATGACTCTGGAAGGGCAGGTCCTGTGCCTAAGTGCCGCCGGTGGGTGGGGGGGGGGCTGGTTGCAAGTGCTGGGTTCAGGTTTCGGGTGGAGTAGGTCATGGACTTCCCTCCTGAGGAGAATGTCGGGTAGCGGGCTATGGGGGAGTTGGGGATGCAAGAGGGGGGGACGCCCGTCCCAGGTGGCGGGACCTGTGGGGCTTCCAGAGGCCCCCCCTCCTGGGCCCTGAGCGAGGGCGTCACACTTCCATTTGCTTAAGCCTGTGACTTGAGACAGGATGGGAATGTGGCTTCTCGCCTTTAAGATAAAAGTTACACCGCCCTTGAAACAGGTTTGGCTTGGCAGATAGAGCATTTCGGCCTGGGGACTGGTCCTGGGTTCAATTCCGACCAAGGGCACATGCCCGGGTTGCAGGCTCCATCCCCTAGTGGCGGAGCATGCAGGAGGCAGCCGATGAATGATTGTCTCTAGCTTTCACATGAATGTTTCTCTCTCTCTCCTCTCCCTTCCATCTCTGAAATTATATATGCATAAGGCTAATTAAAAAGGTGTACTTTAAATATAATATAAATAAATGAAATCGAAGGCTACATGATAACTTTGTGTTAATGTAAGAAGGTCCACCCTTGGGCCTCCACCCCCGATGTTCTGGGCACTGGCTCGGCTCCAAGGAGATGTCCCCTGGCCAAGCCCTCAGTGCCCAGCCCACAAGTCACTCAGGGCACAGCCTGAGCTACACTGGAGGGCTCCCCTAGCCTTGAAGGGGCCCAGACCCCTATTTCAGAGCCCATCTCACTTGCTTCTCTTCCATCCCTTCTCTGCGGCAGCACTCAATCAGGTGTGGCCCCTAATGGATGGACTGCTTGGCCACAGGATGCTATCCAAAAACTACCTGTGTCTCACAGTGTGGCTCACACCCTCTTTTCCTTCCTTCTCCTGCCTCAGGTAGTTTCTTGCACTAAGGACTTTGCAGCCCCTAAGGGGGCACAGAGAAGGCATGCCAGGAGGAGGTTGGCCCCCCTACTGAATCTGAATTCTATTCCATTGTAGACTTCAAGTTTCCCTTTCAAATTGATTGTTGTTTGAAGGGATCAGAATTAACGTTTTTCCACCCTGGTTTTTGAGAAGCTCATAATATACCACACTCTCCTGGCGTCTTGTAATCAATGGATGTGTTGCACCACACGCATAAGCATTGTCTCCATACGGCGCACCAAGCGATTTGGTCTTGCATTCATTGTTGATGGTTGAACCTGGATCAACCATGATTTTTGTGCCTTGGGTTTTGGGGTTCATTCTGACAAAATAAATCCACATTTCCCATTGCCAGTCACAAATTGATGCAAAAAAAGACTTTCGTGATGTTGAAAGCAACATTTTACTGATGGACTTTTCGGTTTTCCATTTGTCTTTTGTTCAGTTGATGTGGCACCCATTTTCTTTCCTTGATAAAATTTCCCATTGCTTGTAACGATCGGAAATTGTTTGTGGAGCAATGGTTAATCTTTTTTGCAATTTTTTTTTGAGTTTGGCACGCACTTTATTCATAATGGCTTGTAAGTTGGTATGGTCTTCAAACTTTTTCGGTCTGACCTGGACATACTCTTGTTTTTTCACCTTTAAATCATCACTTTGAAAGCGTTTAAAAACAAGTTCACAAGTAACTTGAAAATGGAGCATGTTCACCATAAGCTTCCGGAAATATTCAGCAGAACTTTTCTTCAAAATAAAGTAATGAATTAAAACTTCCCACTAATGCTCTTTTTTTTTGGCACAAAATTTGAGATTTTAAGCGTAAAAATACCTATGGGTAAACCTTCATAAAATGTGACATCTGGAGCTTTGTAAGCTTGTCAATACAAAAAATAGCATACATATTCACATCGACATATATCAAACATATGTGTAACTCCATCTATTGAAAAAAATCAATAATTATTAATGACCACACCAAGTGTCCTTGACTGGGAATAAAGGAGGATTGAAAAGAGGCTCTTTGGTGTCTGTGGGTGCAATGCTCCAACCACTGACATAACCATCCAGGGCTATAAATACTTCTCTGTAGGTGTGTCAGAGGCAGTGTGGGTCATGCAGCTGATTTCTCTTTTGCTTCCCAGTGAGGTGATTGGGAGGACTCCACATGATATCTCCAAAAAGCCCTGAGTCACCTTCGGGAAATAGGGAATTGATTGGGATTCTGAGGACCAGCGGTTACTATGCCTTTCCCTCTGTACACACACTCTGCACTGGTCCCAGGGAGACAGGCTACTTGTCTGCTGGAAAATGACCTCTCTCTAGCTGTCTCCTTCTCGCGCATCACGCCCTTTCAGCCACCATGGAAAGTTTGTACACAACCACCTCTCTTTAGAGTAGGTCTCTCCCTCCCCCCCCCCCCCCCCGCACCAATCGCTACAGCTATGCACATGTTCTCTTTGTGCTCCGCACAGTGCACCTCCTCTTTCCACAGGCACTCACCTCTTAGCGCAGCAGCAGTTTGTTTGCTATACTGGGGTGCTGTGCTTCAGCCCTTTCTGCAGATTGGTTTTTCCAGGGAAGCCATCGGCTGTCCACCTCAGAAATGTCGTCTTTCTTTTTCCGGTGATGTCCACCTTTGAAAAAAAAAAAAAAGGCACATTACCCATGGCGTATGACGCAATGGTTGGTTATTCAGGTCCACCTACTTGCAAGCAGAGTAATGAGTATCTACACTGATCCTTTCCCCGATGTGCACTGTGTTGTGACCCTCCTTTACATTTTCAGATTTTTTCTTTTTCCCCCCTTTTCCCTATCACATCGGTTAGGGTTAGTAGAACAGAGGCACGTAGAGGAGGTATGAGCTTAGGTAAGAGGGAGAAAGCAGAAGGCAATCTCGGACAGTAGAGAGTGCACTTGGGGAGCACCAAGTGGAGTCTTTTTAACTTGTTTCCGAAGCCTTCTGTCATTTTTTACACACCCATGGATATTTTTGTTCTTCCACAGGACTGCAGTTATTTTCTGATGAACGTGAGTTTCCATTTCCTTAGGTTTACTTGTTCGTCATTGTTTCTTTTTGGCGTGCACAAGACATGATTTTCTGTTCCTCAAAGCATCCCTACATTTCACATTGTACGCTGAGGTGGGGTCATGGATGCTTTGGCTTTGCCCTGCTGTGGTTTTACGGGTGACTGCTGTGGTTGTGGGTCCTCAGGCATCAAGGCCGAGGCAAACTTACACGTGTTTCACATTTCCTTATTATTATATACTTTTTGTGGAGTTGGTCACTGGAGTATGTCCTGATTTCCTAGGGATGTGTAATGGTATCGTTTCCAGATTGTGGTGCTTTCAGGGCTGAGGTCCATGAGGGTAGCCTCCCCTCATGTTGGAATTCAGCCCTGTTAAGTGCATTGAAATCCTTACTCACTGTCTGAAAGAGGCACACTGTCTGGCTGAGCTGGCATTGCTAGGCCTTATGGGGGAGCTCCCCATGTCGGACAAACTCACTTAATGTCACCCGACTGAATTTACCTATGGGCAAGGCAGGTCCCTCCTCACCTGTGCCCCCTCACTCACTCCTTCACCAGAGCTTGTAAGTGCCTAAGGGCACCCCCGGGAGTTTCGCCCGGGAGGGAGCAACTCCCCCCCCTTCCACCTCTGAGCCCGACCTTGTTCAGCTCAAATTTCTTAGTAACCCAGTCCCCTGATTCCCTGCCCTCACTCTGTGAACTTCATGTGCATTGATCAGCCAAAATCAGCCACAGCCACCCACATTGATCAGTCCCCCTCCAGACACTGGAGGCCTCGCTCCTGGGTTCCCCTTTTCGCCCTACCCCCCCCCTTGATGTCAGATTGCTGCGTTGCGCCCGTCCACTCCGAACATCTCACAGTGAGGCTGACTTAATTGAATTCCATGCATTCTACAGAAAGAAGGGAATGTGGTGCCTCCAAGAGATAACACACCACAGGTTCACCGCCTGTGGTGCTGGGCAGACTGCAGGGTGCAATGGGCCACTTGATGGATGCTACACCGAGTCCCAGTCCACCATGGTGCTCCCGGGTGAGCTGCTTTGGAAATACTCCCGCTGCTGTGATGAGTGAGGTGAACGTTAAGGCTATTTGCTGCTGCTCCTCCTGTAGTTTACTGTGTGAGTGCTTTTGCAGTCTGCTCTTGAAACATCTGCAGGCAGGTGAATTACTGAATTTGTGCCTGGGGAACTATGGACGGGAGTTCGAGCTGCTCCACTTATCTTTTCTCCTCAAAAGTAAACTTGCGTCACTGGCCCACAACGGAATTCATTGGCTGCCAGCTTTCTGGGTGTGGGACAGGGTTCCGCCGTGGAAAGGCAGAGATTGAGTGCGTCAAACAGTGGGATGATGGCCATTCCTTATCTTGCAGGAGGGGGACTGCGTTGCTTGCCTACCTGATGTTGGGCCATTACCTTGATAGTCCATGACAAAGGCGAGTGCCCCAGTGCCCTTTTGGTTCTGCCCTCGGGCTCCCGGAAAAGGGAAGTCACCACTTGCCCGGATATCTTGGAGTTAGTAGACTCTGCTGCCAAAGACAATTGCTCAGCTCAGCCCTGAGGTTCAGAGATGCGAAAGTCACAAGGCAGGGCCCCTGTCCTTAATACAGGCATGTGATCCGCACCGTTTCACCCAACACCCCTCTGTGCATTCCTTCGGGGAGCAGTGGACCTGTTCCTCCCCCCTGTCCTGACTTTACTGGCCTGACTACTTGGTACAGGCCACTGAAGAGATGGTGCCCTGCCTGTGGGATTGCCAACCCTGTTCCCTTAAGCCCACAGTCCTGCCTGCTTCCTGAGGTGAGTTGCACAGGGAACCTGTCTAGGGGACGGTCCATTGTGGGGTGATGCTTTGCAATGTGTTTCCCCATGTTGGAGTGCCATGGACAAAGGTTTGGAGCAGCTTTGCCTGTGCTTACTTTTGTCGCTGCATAAGAACTTTTGCGTGCCAGGGCTCTGTCCCCCAACTTCGCCGAGCTGGTTTGTCAGCCTGTGCGAGTGTTCGCCGTCTGCCCCCTACTGGGGTCCCGAGTGCCTTATGCTCAGCTTAGTCCTATTTCCTTTTCCTTTTTTTCCGCCCGCCTGTGGTTTCCTCCCTTTACATGCACCTTCCTTCAGAGATAAAGCCCTGTCTTTTCTTTCCTTTGCAGCAATGCGCATTTGATTTTTTTATCCTCTGCAGATGCCACCTGTAGTGGATACTGTTAAAAAATTGATGCTCCTTGTCGCGTTTTTCGCCCTTGCATCCTGCGCATTGTGATCCTCTGAGCTGCCACCTTTTTTGGGCTATTCTTAGGAATGGCATGTTGTGCCATTTCAACGTAAAGGTTAAGAGCCTGCAATGGGTCACAGTGATGGGCAAGCCTTTGTTTGAGACTTGGAGAGTCATAACTTTTGCCAAATAACCTGAGCATTAAACTCGGTGTAGTGTTCACTTTGGAGGAAAAAACTAACCTCCAAGACTCTATTCGAAAATTTTCATCAATCCTCAGGAGCACAATTTTATCCATCCTCGAGCATGCGACCCCGCCGTGTCTCATCAGAAATGCTTACTGCGCGTCAGTGGCTGACACGCGTTGTCATAGGATTTGTGCCAGTTCCACTATCACCTGGTATATGACTAGTGTTTATATTCTGGTTGAAGTGATGTTTCTCCTCCTAAACGTTTTTCAGACCTTCGAGAATCCATGCGCGGTGTGGCGATTGGGGAAGCTCCTTTACATGTGATGGATCTCTGGCAGCCAACCTCGGTAAAGTGATTATGGGAGAGCAGTTTTCTTTCTTTCAATTTTGGAGCCTTTGCCCGGTAAATTTGTGTGTGTTGTTTTTTTCTTTGTAGCAAACAATGAGTATGAGTGCAGTTTGGCCAGTACTGTGACTTCTGTTTATGAAGGCGCTCATTATTTCTTTCCGTGAGCCACATTGATCTTCGCCAGATGCAGTGTTTCTTATTGCAGTTTTCCTGTGTTCCTCTGCATGCAGGTGGGCACTTTCAGCATTTCTAGTGCCTATTGGCTTCTTTGAACCCTCAGTTACACTTCTGCCTTATATGGCTGGCCACTGTTATTGTTGGGTGGCTTTGGCTTACATGACAGTTTGCAACAGCAACGAATTTATTTCCAGGTTACTTTTACCCCATTACTGCTCTTTATTTGGGGTTTTGGCATTGTCTGGGAGAGACGGTTCGGATTTGTTTTGACTTCCCACATTTCCTTTATGTGTCACTACTTTTCCAGCCTTACTTACTTTTTTTCCAGTGTTCCTATGTCACGTTTTCATAACCCACCACGCGGTTGTGGTAGTGAGGTCATAAGGGCCTCGCCAAGGAGTTTGTCTGTAATCGGGCGTATGTTCAAGACCGCATGGCCTTCCTCTTTGTACACTTGCAGGTGCTTGCAAACAAAAAGACCTTGTGTTCGCTCTAGCGGTTATGTTTCTTGTTTTCCGCTCGCTGGCATTTGTCAAGGGGTTTTCAAACTACCTTCTGATCAGGACACCATTTCTGTGTTGGGTATAGGTTTTCCAAGAAAGTGGTAACGTGTTTTTTTGAGGGAACCCCAAATAGCAGTTAGGCTTGCAACTGGGCCATCTTTCTTGGGGGGGATCTGTCAGTATGGCTGTTTTGTTGAAGTGCCTCCCTCCCTTGCTTTTCATTTGGCAGTAGTTAGTATCAATGACTTCGTTCCTCCTGAAAAACCATTTACTTGTAGTTAGGGGTTTTTGAGGGGCCCATTTTATTTTCACTGTGCCTTCCTTCCAGCCCAAACCAAAAAACAATTGCATTCCCCATCGCACCTCACATTGTCTCCAATTTGTGAAGGTTTGGTCGTCTAATTGTGCACACAATCGTATGTTTCCTCATTAATGATTTTTTAGGCGGTGTATTGATTGTGCTAAGGGGCTTTTTGGCTTGGGTCTCACTGACATCATGGGACCTTAATGGATGCTTGGTTGCTTGGTTTGGAGACTAAGGGCCATAATAGGGTGGGGCCCATTGGCTAAGTGAGGGCTCAAGCGAATGCCACCTGGGGCTTCGTTTACTCTGCCAGTGTTCTCTTTCCCCCAAAACATACGTTCTCTGGAAACATATCCCTGGCAATGGCCACTTTCCAGGGGACACTGATTAGTTTTTTTTCTTTGTTTTGGTATTGCATGGATTAGGTATGCAGCGCAGAGAAAAGGCTGGAGGTACGCAGGTTTGTTCTCCAGTGTGGATGAGGTCCGTTCTTGGGGAACATGTTGATTTTTGCTTTCCCGGTTTGATTTCCCTCAGTTTTTCTCCAGAGGCTTATTTTTCCGTTTGGCGTCCAGTCCCGTCCAGAGGGGGGTTCCACCTTATGTCTGGGAGTTATTTGATTGCCTGGACACACTCGTAGCTGTTGTCCTGTTCAAAAAAACCTGTTGAAATCTAGGGCATATGTGGGCCTTGTGTTTTGACGACCGTGCCTCAAGGGTCTCTCATGTTTTTTCATGGGGATTCATTGTGTTTGGCAAAACTTATTCGAATAAATCTCCTTCCCTTTCTTGTGAAGTATTGTTTTTCTTTGATTTTTGGCCCTTTTTGTTGGGTGTCGCTCTCATTCCCATTAATCTTTTGGGCATCCATTCTTGCATTGCCTTGGTGTTTTTCATGGGTTGTGTGGCTTAAAAAAAGCTTCCTTCTTGCTTTGCAGTTTCCATTAAACTCGCGGTGGGGGGGGGGGGGACATGTATTTCTCCTTGGTTCAGGGGTGGGACAGGGTGGCTGATTTGCCTGGCATATGATTTTACTTCTGTGGTGTGTCTGAATTGTCTCTCGTTGGTGGCTCATTTTTGCGTCCATTCCACAGGTACCAGGGGGAGGTTTTCCTGGTTTTCCAGGTAATGTTTTGTGCTGGGCTTTCCTTTTTTGGCTGCTGCATTTGTACGGCTAAACATTTTTTGATTCCAATTTCAGGTTAGGTTCCATTCTTTACTTCCAAGAGGGTGAGGGGAGGACCAAAAAAGGGGGAAAGGGAAGGGGAAAGAAAGGAAAAGGAAGGAAGGGAAGGATAAGTAAAAAGAGAGGCGGGGAGGGAGGGAAGGGAGAAAGACAGTGCGGGGGGGGGTTAGGGTTGCTTGCAGGAATAGGGGGCTTTCTAGGTTTTGGTGGCTTGTCTGGGGCCAATTTAGCTCTGAGGGGGGGGATTATTTTAATATTAGTTCAAGGTTTGCACCTTGTTGTTTCTGGACTATATCAGCAACAGGGTTACCAGGTTTGATAAGCTTAAAACAGGTTGTCTAGGTGTTGCTAGGTTATCTGCTTGTTTACCAGTTTTAATTGGTACTGCTTACCAGTTAACGTCACCGGCTATACCAGTTTAAACTGGATACTAGTTAGCCGGTTACCATTACTAGACAATGTTAGATTAGGGCTTAGTAGTAAAGTGTGTTTAGGGTCTAGGTAAGGGACCAAATGGTGATAGGGATAGGCTAGGCTAGAGCAAGGGTTAGGTTTAGGGCTAGGTGAGGGGTTAGGGGTAGGGCTTGGGTTTAGGGTTAAGGCTTGGGTTAGGGTTAGGGCTTAGGGCTATGGTTTAGGTGCTAGGTTAGGGCTAGGTAGGGCTAGGGCTAGGGCTTATAGCTAGGACTAGGTTAGGGTGAGGTTGGTGTTGAGGGTTAAGTTTAGGGTTAGGGCTATGGTTCGGGTTCGGTTTAAGATTAGGATTTGTTTTAGGCTATGGTTCATGCTTAGGTTAGCGTTAGGGTAGGCTAGGGTTAGGATTAGGTTTAGGTTTGGGTTCAGGATAGTTAGCATTAGGGTTAGAGTTAATGTTACGGTTTAAAGTAGGGTTAGGCTTAGTAAAGATAAGGATTAGGGTTAGGGCTAGGGATCAAGCTCAAGTTAGAGTAGGGCTATGGGTAGGCTAGGGCTATCGCAATGGCTAGGCTTAGTTTTAGGTTAGGGTAGGGTAAGGGTTGCTTAGGGTTACGCTAGTTAATGCTCAGGTTTAGTGTTAGGGTTAGGCTAGGGCTAGGGCAAGGTCTAGGTTAGTTTTAAGTATGGTTTTAGGGCAAGTGTATTGGCTTTATGGTTAGAGCTATATTAGGATTAGGTTTTTAGGGCTATAGGATAGGGCTAGGGTAAGGGTTAGAGTTAGTGTTAGAGATTAGGTTAGTTCTAGGTTACGGTCCACATTAGGCTTAGGGCTAGGGCTAGGGCTAGGAATAGGCCCCAAGGGTTAAGTAAGGGTTAGGGTAGGTTTTTAATTAGATTACACTAGGGCTGAGGGTTAGGGTTAGGGATCCCGGGTTAGGTCTAGTGCAGTGATGGCAACCTTTTGTGTTAGGTGTTTCAAATTCGTTAAAACACTGAGTATACTCGGTAGTGGGTCACTTGATGAAAAAAACATTATTTCGCGATATTAGGGGGTTAATTAACTATAAATGGATAATTGTTATACTTAATTGTATGTAATAGGGCTCGCGTCCGCGTGTTCATCAGAGAATGGCTGACGTGTGTCAGTGCTGAACGTGTGTCAGAGTTTCAGTGGTCACTGGGCTAGGGCAACGTTTAGGGGGCTAAGGGGTAGGGGCAGGACCTAGAGCAAGGGCTAGTTTAGTTTTAGGGTTTAGGGTTGGGCTAAGGCTAGGGCTAGGGTAGGGTTTTGGGTTAGGGTTAGGGTTGGGGTTTAGGGCTAGCTTTATTTTTTCAGGCTCAGTTTTTTTTGGGGTAGGGCCCGGGGTTTATTTTTTTTTGGGTTTAAGGGTTTGGGGGTTAGGTTTAGGGCTGTGATTGGGTTTAGGGTTATGGTTGGGTTCGGGTTTAGGTTTAAAAATTTTCGTGTTAGGTGGGAGTTCTGGCTCGGGTTTGGGTTGGGTGGGGCTAGGTTTAGGTTAGTTTTAAGGGTTTGTGCTCAGGGGGGGGTTTAGTTTTTGGGTTGGGTTTTTAAAGTTAGGGATTAGGGTTAGGGTTAGTTTTGGGGTTTTTAGGGTTAGGTTTGGGGGTTTAAGGGCTAGGGTTTGGGTTTCAGTTGAGGATTAGGTGGGCGGGAGTTAGGTAGGATTAGGGTTGGGGTTTCGGGTTAGGGTTATGGGAAATTAACATTTGGAATTCACAAGTTATAAGCTTAAACCCACTGGAAAATATAAATGTAGCA
>JAJQQW010001135.1:0-44451 GCA_025583905.1 Ia io | reverse complement strand
TCCACTTGTCCTATTACAATTCTGTTCTATTCACTATTATTTGCTCTGAATTACTAGTGGTTCCTTGCAGTGTCCTATAATTGGCCTGCTCCTGTACTTTTGGGTCTTCCCCACATCTACAAACAACTTTGTACACTCTTCTCTGAACTTGACAAGCTATATACACTTGTCTCTCAACTGTTGTACAGTTCAATGCTACTTTGCAGTGAATTCTATTGCTTTCAAACACTGGTTTAATGTGCACTTGCTCTATTTCAAGGATTTCTGCAGGGAACAACATCCTTTCTAGACTATAGACCTACATTTTGATGTCTTTGCCAGTTGTTCTCTCACAATTCAGTCATATTCATTGTTAATTGCTATGAATTACTACTGGTTTCTTGCAGTGTCCTATAATTGGCTTTCTGCTCTACATATGGGACTTCACCACATGTAAAAACAACTTTATACACTCCTCTGTGAACTTGAGAAGCTATATAAACTTGTCTCTCAAATGTTTTACATTTTAATGCTACTTTTCCGTGAATTCTAGTTGTTTCAAAGTCGGTTTAATGAGCACTTTGCTCTATTTAAAGGGTTTTCTGCAGTGTACAAAGATCATTCTATACTACAGACTTATATTTTATTGTCTTTTCCACTTGTCTTCTCACAATTCTGTTCTATTCACTATTATTTGCTCTGAATTACGAGTGGTTCCTTGCAGTGTCCTATAATTGGCTTTCTGCTCTAATCATGCAACTTCCCCACATATACAATCAACTTTGTACACTCCTCCCTGAACTCGCGCAGCTATATACACTTGTCTCCCAACTGTTGTACAGTGGAATACTACTTTGCAGTGAATTCTTTTGGTTTCAAACACTGGTTTAACGTGCACTTGCTATATTTCACGGATTTCGGCAGTATATAACATCCTTTCTGGACTATAGACTTGCATTTTGATGTCTTTTCCACTTCTTCCATCACAATTCTGTTCTATTCACTATTATTTGCTCTGAATTACTAGTGGTTCCTTTCAGGGTCCTATAATTGGCCTTCTACTGTACTTTGGGACTTCCCCACATGTACAAACAACTTTGTCCACTCTTCTCTGAACTTGAGAAGCTATATACACTTGTCTCTCAACTGTTGTACAGTTCAATGCTACTTTGCAGTGAATTCTATTGCTTTCAAACACTGGTTTAATGTGCACTTGCTCTATTTCAAGGATTTCTGCAGGGAACAACATCCTTTCTAGACTATAGACCTACATTTTGATGTCTTTGCCAGTTGTTCTCTCACAATTCAGTCATATTCATTGTTATTTGCTATGAATTACTACTGGTTTCTTGCAGTGGGCTATAATTGGCTTTCTGCTCTACATATGGGACTTCACCACATGTAAAAAACAACTTTATACACTCCTCTGTGAACTTGAGAAGCTATATAAACTTGTCTCTCAAATGTTTTACATTTTAATGCTACTTTTCCGTGAATTCTAGTTGTTTCAAAGTCGGTTTAATGAGCACTTTGCTCTATTTAAAGGGTTTTCTGCAGTGTACAAAGATCATTCTATACTACAGACTTATATTTTATTGTCTTTTCCACTTGTCTTCTCACAATTCTGTTCTATTCACTATTATTTGCTCTGAATTACTAGTGGTTCCTTGCAGTGTCCTATAATTGGCCTTCTGCTCTAATCATGCAACTTCCCCACATATACAATCAACTTTGTACACTCCTCCCTGAACTCGCGCAGCTATATACACTTGTCTCCCAACTGTTGTACAGTGGAATAGTACTTTGCAGTGAATTCTTTTGGTTTCAAACACTGGTTTAACGTGCACTTGCTATATTTCACGGATTTCGGCAGTATATAGCATCCTTTCTGGACTATAGACTTGCATTTTGATGTCTTATCCACTTCTTCCATCACAGTTCTGTTCTATTCACTATTATTTGCTCTGAATTACTAGTGGTTCCTTTCAGGGTCCTATAATTGGCCTTCTACTGTACTTTGGGACTTCCCCACATGTACAAACAACTTTGTCCACTCTTCTCTGAACTTGAGAAGCTATATACACTTGTCTCTCAACTGTTGTACAGTTCAATGCTACTTTGCAGTGAATTCTATTGCTTTCAAACACTGGTTTAATGTCCACGTGCTCTATTTCAAGGATTTCTCCATGGAACAACATCCTTTCTAGACTATAGACTTACATTTTGAAGTCTTTGCCAGTTGTTCTCTCACAATTCAGTCATATTCATTGTTATTTTTCTATGAATTACTACTGGTTTCTTGCAGTGTCCTATAACTGGCCTTCTCCTCTACTTATGGGACTTAACCACATTTACAAAGAACTTTATACACTCCTCTGTGAACTAGAGAAGCTATATACACTTGTTTTTCAACTGTTTTACAATTTAATGCTACTTTTCAGTGAATTCTAGTGGTTTCAAAGACTGGCTTCTTGTGCACTTGCTCTATTTCAAGGATGTCTGCAGGGAACAACATCCATTCTAGACTATAGACTTACATTTTGATGTCTTTTCCACTTGTCCTCTCACAATTCAGTTATCTTCATTGTTATTGGCTCTGAATTACTACTGGTTTCTTGCAGGTGACTTATAACTGGCTGTCTGCTCTATTTATGGGACTTAACCACATTTACAAACAACTTTATAAACTACTCTGTGAACTAGAGAAGCTATATAAACTTGTCTCTCAACTTTTTTCCAGTTTAATGCTACTTTTCAGTGAATTCTAGTACTTTCAAACACTGGTTTAATGTGCACTTGCTCTAGTTCAAGATTTCTGCAGTGTACAACATCCTTTCTAGTCTATAGACTTACATTTTGATGTCTTTTCCACTTGTCCTATCACAATTCTGTTCCATTCACTATTATTTGCTCTGAATTGCTAGTGGTTCCTTGCAGTGTCCTATAATTGGCCTGCTCCTGTACTTTTGGGTCTTCCCCACATCTACAAACAACTTTGTACACTCTTCTCTGAACTTGACAAGCTATATACACTTGTCTCTCAACTGTTGTACAGTTCAATGCTACTTTGCAGTGAATTCTATTGCTTTCAAACACTGGTTTAATGTGCACTTGCTCTATTTCAAGGATTTCTGCAGGGAACAACATCCTTTCTAGACTATAGACCTACATTTTGATGTCTTTGCCAGTTGTTCTCTCACAATTCAGTCATATTCATTGTTAATTGCTATGAATTACTACTGGTTTCTTGCAGTGGGCTATAATTGGCTTTCTGCTCTACATATGGGACTTCACCACATGTAAAAACAACTTTATACACTCCTCTGTGAACTTGAGAAGCTATATAAACTTGTCTCTCAAATGTTTTACATTTTAATGCTACTTTTCCGTGAATTCTAGTTGTTTCAAAGTCGGTTTAATGAGCACTTTGCTCTATTTAAAGGGTTTTCTGCAGTGTACAAAGATCATTCTATACTACAGACTTATATTTTATTGTCTTTTCCACTTGTCTTCTCACAATTCTGTTCTATTCACTATTATTTGCTCTGAATTACGAGTGGTTCCTTGCAGTGTCCTATAATTGGCCTTCTGCTCTAATCATGCAACTTCCCCACATATACAAATCAACTTTGTACACTCCTCCCTGAACTCGCGCAGCTATATACACTTGTCTCCCAACTGTTGTACAGTGGAATACTACTTTGCAGTGAATTCTTTTGGTTTCAAACACTGGTTTAACGTGCACTTGCTATATTTTCACGGATTTCGGCAGTATATAACATCCTTTCTGGACTATAGACTTGCATTTTGATGTCTTTTCCACTTCTTCCATCACAATTCTGTTCTATTCACTATTATTTGCTCTGAATTACTAGTGGTTCCTTGCAGGGTCCTATAATTGGCCTTCTACTGTACTTTGGGACTTCCCCACATGTACAAACAACTTTGTCCACTCTTCTCTGAACTTGAGAAGCTATATACACTTGTCTCTCAACTGTTGTACAGTTCAATGCTACTTTGCAGTGAATTCTATTGCTTTCAAACACTGGTTTAATGTCCACGTGCTCTATTTCAAGGATTTCTCCATGGAACAACATCCTTTCTAGACTATAGACTTACATTTTGAAGTCTTTGCCAGTTGTTCTCTCACAATTCAGTCATATTCATTGTTATTTCCTATGAATTACTACTGGTTTCTTGCAGTGTCCTATAACTGGCCTTCTCCTCTACTTATGGGACTTAACCACATTTACAAAGAACTTTATACACTCCTCTGTGAACTAGAGAAGCTATATAAAACTTGTCTTCAACTGTTTTTTACAGTTTAATGCTACTTTTCAGTGAATTCTAGTACTTTCAAAGACTGGTTTAATGTGCGCTTGCTCTAGTTTCAAGATTTCTGCAGTGTACAACATCCTTTTTCTAGACTATAGACTTACATTTTAATGTCTTTTCCACTTGTCCTATTACAATTCTGTTCTATTCACTATTATTTGCTCTGAATTACTAGTGGTTCCTTGCAGTGTCCTATAATTGGCCTGCTCCTGTACTTTTGGGTCTTCCCCACATCTACAAACAACTTTGTACACTCTTCTCTGAACTTGACAAGCTATATACACTTGTCTCTCAACTGTTGTACAGTTCAATGCTACTTTGCAGTGAATTCTATTGCTTTCAAACACTGGTTTAATGTGCACTTGCTCTATTTCAAGGATTTCTGCAGGGAACAACATCCTTTCTAGACTATAGACCTACATTTTGATGTCTTTGCCAGTTGTTCTCTCACAATTCAGTCATATTCATTGTTATTTGCTCTGAATTACTACTGGTTTCTTGCAGTGTCCTATAATTGACTTTCTGCTCTACATATGGGACTTCACCACATGTAAAAACAACTTTATACACTCCTCTGTGAACTTGAGAAGCTATATAAACTTGTCTCTCAAATGTTTTACAGTTTAATGCTACTTTTCCAGTGAATTCTAGTTGTTTCAAAGTCTGGTTTAATGTGCACTTTGCTCTATTTAAAGGGTTTTCTGCAGTGTACAAAGATCATTCTATACTACAGACTTACATTTTTTATGTCTTTTCCACTTGTCTTCTCACAATTCTGTTCTATCATTCATTATTATTTGCTCTGAATTACTAGTGGTTCCTTGCAGTGTCCTATAATTGGCCTTCTGCTCTAATTTTGGGACTTCCCCACATATACAAACAACTTTGTACACTCCTCTCCTGAACTCGAAGCTATATACACTTGTCTCCCAACTGTTGTACAGTGGAATGCTACTTTGCAGTGAATTCTTTTGGTTTCAAACACTGGTTTAATGTGCACTTGCTATATTTCAAGGATTTCGGCAGTATATAACATCCTTTCTGGACTATAGACTTGCATTTTGATGTCTTTTCCACTTCTTCCATCACAATTCTGTTCTATTCACTATTATTTGCTCTGAATTACTAGTGGTTCCTTGCAGGGTCCTATAATTGGCCTTCTACTGTACTTTGGGACTTCCCCACATGTACAAACAACTTTGTCCACTCTTCTCTGAACTTGAGAAGCTATATACACTTGTCTCTCAACTGTTGTACAGTTCAATGCTACTTTGCAGTGAATCTATTGCTTTCAAACACTGGTTTAATGTCCACGTGCTCTATTTCAAGGATTTCTCCATGGAACAACATCCTTTCTAGACTATAGACTTACATTTTGAAGTCTTTGCCAGTTGTTCTCTCACAATTCAGTCATATTCATTGTTATTTGCTCTGAATTACTACTGGTTTCTTGCAGTGTCCTATAATAGCCTTTCTGCTCTACATATGGGACTTCACCACATGTAAAAAACAACTTTATACACTCCTCTGTGAACTTGAGAAGCTATATAAACTTGTCTCTCAAATGTTTTACAGTTTAATGCTCCTACTTTTCAGTGAATTCTAGTTGTTTCAAAAGTCTGGTTTAATGTGCACTTTCTCTATTTGAAGGGTTTTCTGCAGTGTACAAAGATCCTTTCTATACTACAGACTTACATTTTGATGGCTTTTCCACTTGTTCAATCACAATTAATGTTATATTCATTGTTATTTGATCTGAATTACTAGTGGTTTCTTGCAGTGTCCTATAATTGGCCTTCTCCTGTACTTTTGGGAATTCCTCACATGTACAAACCACTTTGTGCACTCTTCTCTGACCTTGAGAAGCTATATACACTTGTCTCTCAACTGTTGTACAGTTCAATGCTACTTTGCAGTGAATTCTATTGCTTTCAAACACTGGTTTAATGTGCACTTGCTCTATTTCAAGGATTTCTGCAGGGAACAACATCCTTTCTAGACTATAGACCTACATTTTGATGTCTTTGCCAGTTGTTCTCTCTCACAATTCAGTCATATTCATTGTTATTTGCTATGAATTACTACTGGTTTCTTGCAGTGGGCCTATAATTGGCTTTCTGCTCTACATATGGGACTTCACCACATGTAAAAACAACTTTTATACACTCCTCTGTGAACTTGAGAAGCTATATAAACTTGTCTCTCAAATGTTTTACATTTTAATGCTACTTTTCAGTGAATTCTAGTTGTTTCAAAGTCGGTTTAATGAGCACTTTGCTCTATTTAAAGGGTTTTCTGCAGTGTACAAAGATCCATTCTATACTACAGACTTATATTTTGATGTCTTTTCCACTTGTCTTCTCACAATTCTGTTCTATTCACTATTATTTGCTCTGAATTACTAGTGGTTCCTTGCAGTGTCCTATAATTGGCCTTCTGCTCTAATCATGCAACTTCCCCACATATACAAACAACTTTGTACACTCCTCTGTGAACTCGAGCAGCTATATACACTTGTCTCCCAACTGTTGTACAGTGGAATAGTACTTTGCAGTGAATTCTTTTGGTTTCAAACACTGGTTTAACGTGCACTTGCTATATTTCAAGGATTTCGGCAGTATATAACATCCTTTCTGGACTATAGACTTGCATTTTGATGTCTTTTCCACTTCTTCCTATCACAATTTCTGTTCTATTCACTATTATTTGCTCTGAATTACTAGTGGTTCCTTGCAGGGTCCTATAATTGGCCTTCTACTGTACTTTGGGACTTCCCCACATGTACAAACAACTTTGTCCACTCTTCTCTGAACTTGAGAAGCTATATACACTTGTCTCTCAACTGTTGTACAGTTCAATGCTACTTTGCAGTGAATTCTATTGCTTTCAAACACTGGTTTAATGTCCACGTGCTCTATTTCAAGGATTTCTCCATGGAACAACATCCTTTCTAGACTATAGACTTACATTTTGAAGTCTTTGCCAGTTGTTCTCTCACAATTCAGTCATATTCATTGTTATTTCCTATGAATTACTACTGGTTTCTTGCAGTGTCCTATAACTGGCCTTCTCCTCTACTTATGGGACTTAACCACATTTACAAAGAACTTTATACACTCCTCTGTGAACTAGAGAAGCTATATGAACTTGTCTTCAACTGTTTTACAATTTAATGCTACTTTTCAGTGAATTCTAGTGGTTTCAAAGACTGGTTTAATGTGCACTTGCTCTATTTCAAGGATTTCTGCAGGGTACAACATCCATTCTAGACTATAGACTTACTTACATTTTGATGTCTTTTCCACTTGTCCTCTCACAATTCAGTTATATTCATTGTTATTGGCTCTGAATTACTACTGGTTTCTTGCAGTGTCCTATAATTGGCTGTCTGCTCTATTTATGGGACTTAACCACATTTACAAACAACTTTATAAACTACTCTGTGAACTAGAGAAGCTATATAAACTTGTCTCTCAACTTTTTTCCAGTTTAATGCTACTTTTCCGTGAATTCTAGTACTTTCAAACACTGGTTTAATGTGCACTTGCTCTAGTTCAAGATTTCTGCAGTGTACAACATCCTTTCTAGTCTATAGCCTTACATTTTGATGTCTTTTCCACTTGTCCTATCACAATTCTGTTCCATTCACTATTATTTCCTCTGAATTGCTAGTGGTTCCTTGCAGTGTCCTATAATTGGCCTGCTCCTGTACTTTTGGGTCTTCCCCACATGTACAAACAACTTTGTACACTCTTCTCTGAACTTGACAAGCTATATACACTTGTCCTCTCAACTGTTGTACAGTTCAATGCTACTTTGCAGTGAATTCTATTGCTTTCAAACACTGGTTTAATGTGCACTTGCTCTATTTCAAGGATTTCTGCAGGGAACAACATCCTTTCTAGACTATAGACCTACATTTTGATGTCTTTGCCAGTTGTTCTCTCACAATTCAGTCATATTCATTGTTAATTGCTATGAATTACTACTGGTTTCTTGCAGTGTCCTATAATTGGCTTTCTGCTCTACATATGGGACTTCACCACATGTAAAAACAACTTTATACACTCCTCTGTGAACTTGAGAAGCTATATAAACTTGTCTCTCAAATGTTTTACATTTTAATGCTCCTTTTCCGTGACTTCTAGTTGTTTCAAAGTCGGTTTAAATGTGCACTTTGCTCTATTTAAAGGGTTTTCTGCAGTGTACAAAGATCATTCTATACTACAGACTTGTATTTTATTGTCTTTTCCACTTGTCTTCTCACAATTCTGTTCTATTCACTATTATTTGCTCTGAATTACGAGTGGTTCCTTGCAGTGTCCTATAATTGGCCTTCTGCTCTAATCATGCAACTTCCCCACATATACAATCAACTTTGTACACTCCTCCCTGAACTCGCGCAGCTATATACACTTGTCTCCCAACTGTTGTACAGTGGAATGCTACTTTGCAGTGAATTCTTTTGGTTTTCAAACACTGGTTTAACGTGCACTTGCTATATTTCAAGGATTTCGGCAGTATATAACATCCTTTCTGGACTATAGACTTGCATTTTGATGTCTTTTCCACTTCTTCCATCACAATTCTGTTCTATTCACTATTATTTGCTCTGAATTACTAGTGGTTCCTTGCAGGGTCCTATAATTGGCCTTCTACTGTACTTTGGGACTTCCCCACATGTACAAACAACTTTGTCCACTCTTCTCTGAACTTGAGAAGCTATATACACTTGTCTCTCAACTGTTGTACAGTTCAATGCTACTTTGCAGTGAATTCTATTGCTTTCAAACACTGGTTTAATGTCCACGTGCTCTATTTCAAGGATTTCTCCATGGAACAACATCCTTTCTAGACTATAGACTTACATTTTGAAGTCTTTGCCAGTTGTTCTCTCACAATTCAGTCATATTCATTGTTATTTCCTATGAATTACTACTGGTTTCTTGCAGTGTCCTATAACTGGCCTTCGCCTCTACTTATGGGACTTAACCACATTTACAAAGAACTTTATACACTCCTCTGTGAACTAGAGAAGCTATATGAACTTGTCTTCAACTGTTTTACAATTTAATGCTACTTTTCAGTGAATTCTAGTACTTTCAAAGACTGGTTTAATGTGCGCTTGCTCTAGTTCAAGATTTCTGCAGTGTACAACATCCTTTTTCTAGACTATAGACTTACATTTTGATGTCTTTTCCACTTGTCCTATCACAATTCTGTTCTATTCACTATTATTTGCTCTGAATTACTAGTGGTTCCTTGCAGTGTCCTATAATTGGCCTGCTCCTGTACTTTTGGGTCTTCCCCACATGTACAAACAACTTTGTACACTCTTCTCTGAACTTGACAAGCTATATACACTTGTCTCTCAACTGTTGTACAGTTCAATGCTACTTTGCAGTGAATTCTATTGCTTTCAAACACTGGTTTAATGTGCACTTGCTCTATTTCAAGGATTTCTGCAGGGAACAACATCCTTTCTAGACTATAGACCTACATTTTGATGTCTTTGCCAGTTGTTCTCTCACAATTCAGTCATATTCATTGTTAATTGCTATGAATTACTACTGGTTTCTTGCAGTGTCCTATAATTGGCTTTCTGCTCTACATATGGGACTTCACCACATGTAAAAACAACTTTATACACTCCTCTGTGAACTTGAGAAGCTATATAAACTTGTCTCTCAAATGTTTTACATTTTAATGCTACTTTTCCGTGAATTCTAGTTGTTTCAAAGTCGGTTTAATGAGCACTTTGCTCTATTTAAAGGGTTTTTGCTGCAGTGTACAAAGATCATTCTATACTACAGACTTATATTTTATTGTCTTTTCCACTTGTCTTCTCACAATTCTGTTCTATTCACTATTATTTGCTCTGAATTACTAGTGGTTCCTTGCAGTGTCCTATAATTGGCCTTCTGCTCTAATCATGCAACTTCCCCACATATACAATCAACTTTGTACACTCCTCCCTGAACTCGCGCAGCTATATACACTTGTCTCCCAACTGTTGTACAGTGGAATACTACTTTGCAGTGAATTCTTTTGGTTTCAAACACTGGTTTAACGTGCACTTGCTATATTTCACGGATTTCGGCAGTATATAACATCCTTTCTGGACTATAGACTTGCATTTTGATGTCTTTTCCACTTCTTCCATCACAATTCTGTTCTATTCACTATTATTTGCTCTGAATTACTAGTGGTTCCTTGCAGGGTCCTATAATTGGCCTTCTACTGTACTTTGGGACTTCCCCACATGTACAAACAACTTTGTCCACTCTTCTCTGAACTTGAGAAGCTATATACACTTGTCTCTCAACTGTTGTACAGTTCAATGCTACTTTGCAGTGAATTCTATTGCTTTCAAACACTGGTTTAATGTCCACGTGCTCTATTTCAAGGATTTCTCCATGGAACAACATCCTTTCTAGACTATAGACTTACATTTTGAAGTCTTTGCCAGTTGTTCTCTCACAATTCAGTCATATTCATTGTTATTTGCTCTGAATTACTACTGGTTTCTTGCAGTGTCCTATAATAGGCTTTCTGCTCTACATATGGGACTTCACCACATGTAAAAACAACTTTATACACTCCTCTGTGAACTTGAGAAGCTATATAAACTTGTCTCTCAAATGTTTTACAGTTTAATGCTCCTTTTCAGTGAATTCTAGTTGTTTCAAAGTCTGGTTTAATGTGCACTTTGCTCTATTTTGAAGGGTTTTCTGCAGTGTACAAAGATCTTTCTATACTACAGACTTACATTTTGATGGCTTTTCCACTTGTTCAATCACAATAATGTTATATTCATTGTTATTTGATCTGAATTACTAGTGGTTTCTTGCAGTGTCCTATAATTGGCCTTCTCCTGTACTTTTGGGAATTCCTCACATGTACAAACCACTTTGTGCACTCTTCTCTGACCTTGAGAAGCTATATACACTTTTCTCTCAACTGTTGTACAGCTCAATGCTACTTTGCAGTAAATTCTATTGCTTTCAAAGACTGGTTTATTGTGCACTTGCTCTATTTCAAGGATTTATGCAGTGTATAGCATCCTTTCTAGACTATAGTCTTACGTTTTGATGTCACTTCCTCTTTTCTCTCTCACAATTCTGTTATATTCATTATTATTTGATCTGAATTACTAGCGGTTGTTTGCAGTGTCCTATTATTGGCCTTCTGCTATAATTATGGGACTTCCCCACATGTACAAACAACTTTGTACACTCTTCTCTGACCTTGAGAAGCTATATACACTTGTCTCTCAACTGTTGTACAGTTCAATGCTACTTTGCAGTGAATTCTAGTGGTTTCAAAGACTGGATTAATGTGCACTTGCTCTATTTCAAGAATTTCTGCAGAGTACTACATCCATTCTAGACTATAGACTTGCATTTTGATGTGTTTTCCGCTTATTCTCTCACAATTCATTTACATTCATTGTTAATGGCTCTGAATTACTACTGGTTTCTTGCAGTGTCCTAAAACTGTCCTTTTCCTCTACTTATGGGACTTAACCACATTTACAAAGAACTTTATACACTCCTCTGTGAACTAGAGAAGCTATATGAACTTGTCTCTCAACTTTTTTCCAGCTTAATGCTACTTTTCAGTGAATTCTAGTACTTTCAAAGACTGGTTTAATGTGCACTTGCTCTAGTTCAAGATTTCTGCAGTGTACAACATCCTTTCTAGACTATAGACTTACATTTTGATGTCTTTTCCACTTGTCCTATCACAATTCTGTTCTATTCACTATTATTTGCTCTGAATTACTAGTGGTTCCTTGCAGTGTCCTATAATTGGCCTGCTCCTGTACTTTTGGGTCTTCCCCACATGTACAAACAACTTTGTACACTCTTCTCTGAACTTGACAAGCTATATACACTTGTCTCTCAACTGTTGTACAGTTCAATGCTACTTTGCAGTGAATTCTATTGCTTTCAAACACTGGTTTAATGTGCACTTGCTCTATTTCAAGGATTTCTGCAGGGAACAACATCCTTTCTAGACTATAGACCTACATTTTGATGTCTTTGCCAGTTGTTCTCTCACAATTCAGTCATATTCATTGTTAATTGCTATGAATTACTACTGGTTTCTTGCAGTGGGCTATAATTGGCTTTCTGCTCTACATATGGGACTTCACCACATGTAAAAACAACTTTATACACTCCTCTGTGAACTTGAGAAGCTATATAAACTTGTCTCTCAAATGTTTTACATTTTAATGCTACTTTTCCGTGAATTCTAGTTGTTTCAAAGTCGGTTTAATGAGCACTTTGCTCTATTTAAAGGGTTTTCTGCAGTGTACAAAGATCATTCTATACTACAGACTTATATTTTATTGTCTTTTCCACTTGTCTTCTCACAATTCTGTTCTATTCACTATTATTTGCTCTGAATTACTAGTGGTTCCTTGCAGTGTCCTATAATTGGCCTTCTGCTCTAATCATGCAACTTCCCCACATATACAATCAACTTTGTACACTCCTCCCTGAACTCGCGCAGCTATATACACTTGTCTCCCAACTGTTGTACAGTGGAATACTACTTTGCAGTGAATTCTTTTGGTTTCAAACACTGGTTTAACGTGCACTTGCTATATTTCACGGATTTCGGCAGTATATAACATCCTTTCTGGACTATAGACTTGCATTTTGATGTCTTTTCCACTTCTTCCATCACAATTCTGTTCTATTCACTATTATTTGCTCTGAATTACTAGTGGTTCCTTGCAGGGTCCTATAATTGGCCTTCTACTGTACTTTGGGACTTCCCCACATGTACAAACAACTTTGTCCACTCTTCTCTGAACTTGAGAAGCTATATACACTTGTCTCTCAACTGTTGTACAGTTGAATGCTACTTTGCAGTGAATTCTATTGCTTTCAAACACTGGTTTAATGTCCACGTGCTCTATTTCAAGGATTTCTGCAGGGAACAACATCCTTTCTAGACTATAGACTTACATTTTGAAGTCTTTGCCAGTTGTTCTCTCACAATTCAGTCATATTCATTGTTATTTCCTATGAATTACTACTGGTTTCTTGCAGTGTCCTATAACTGGCCTTCTCCTCTACTTATGGGACTTAACCACATGTAAAAACAACTTTATACACTCCACTGTGAACTAGAGAAGCTATATAAACTTGTCTCTCAACTTTTTTTTCACAGCTTAATGCTACTTTTCAGTGAATTCTAGTACTTTCAAAGACTGGTTTAATGTGCACTTGCTCTATTTCAAGATTTTCTGCAGTGTACAACATCCTTTCTAGACTATAGACTTACATTTTGATGTCTTTTCCACTTGTCCTATTACACAATTCTGTTCTATTCACTATTATTTGCTCTGAATTACTAGTGGTTCCTTGCAGTGTCCTATAATTGGCCTGCTCCTGTACTTTTGGGTCTTCCCCACATGTACAAACAACTTTGTACACTCTTCTCTGAACTTGAGAAGCTATATACACTTGTCTCTCAACTGTTGTACAGTTCAATGCTACTTTGCAGTGAATTCTATTGCTTTCAAACACTGGTTTAATGTGCACTTGCTCTATTTCAAGGATTTCTGCAGGGAACAACATCCTTTCTAGACTATAGACTTACATTTTGATGTCTTTTTGCAGTTGTTCTCTCACAATTCAGTCATATTCATTGTTATTTGCTCTGAATTACTACTGGTTTCTTGCAGTGTCCTATAATTGGCTTTCTGCTCTACTTATGGGACTTCACCACATGTAAAAACAACTTTATACACTCCTCTGTGAAACTTGAGAAGCTATATAAACTTGTCTCTCAAATGTTTTACAGTTTAATGCTACTTTTCAGTGAATTCTAGTTGTTTCAAAGTCTGGTTTAATGTGCACTTTGCTCTATTTTAAAGGGTTTTCTGCAGTGTACAAAGATCCTTTCTAGACTACAGACTTACATTTTGATGTCTTTTCCACTTGTTCCTATCACAATTCTGTTATATTCATTGTTATTTGCTCTGAATTACTAGTGGTTCCTTGCAGTGTCCTATAATTGGCCTGCTCCTGTACTTTTGGGTCTTCCCACATGTACAAACAACTTTGTTACACTCTTCTCTGAACTTGACAAGCTATATACACTTGTCTCTCAACTGTTGTACAGTTCAATGCTACTTTGCAGTGAATTCTATTGCTTTCAAACACTGGTTTAATGTGCACTTGCTCTATTTCAAGGATTTCTGCAGGGAACAACATCCTTTCTAGACTATAGACCTACATTTTGATGTCTTTGCCAGTTGTTCTCTCACAATTCAGTCATATTCATTGTTATTTGCTCTGAATTACTACTGGTTTCTTGCAGTGTCCTATAATTGGCTTTCTGCTCTACATATGGGACTTCACCACATGTAAAAAACAACTTTATACACTCCTCTGTGAACTTGAGAAGCTATATAAACTTGTCTCTCAAATGTTTTACATTTTAATGCTACTTTTCAGTGAATTCTAGTTGTTTTCAAAGTCGGTTTAATGTGCACTTTGCTCTATTTAAAGGGTTTTCTGCAGTGTACAAAGATCATTCTATACTACAGACTTACATTTTATTGTCTTGTCTTTTCCACTTGTCTTCTCACAATTCTGTTCTATTCACTATTATTTGCTCTGAATTACTAGTGGTTCCTTGCAGTGTCCTATAATTGGCCTTCTGCTCTAATCATGCAACTTCCCCACATATACAATCAACTTTGTACACTCCTCTCTGAACTCGCGCAGCTATATACACTTGTCTCCCAACTGTTGTACAGTGGAATACTACTTTGCAGTGAATTCTTTTGGTTTCAAACACTGGTTTAATGTGCACTTGCTATATTTCACGGATTTCGGCAGTATATAACATCCTTTCTGGACTATAGACTTGCATTTTGATGTCTTTTCCACTTCTTCCATCACAATTCTGTTCTATTCACTATTATTTGCTCTGAATTACTAGTGGTTCCTTTCAGGGTCCTATAATTGGCCTTCTACTGTACTTTGGGACTTCCCCACATGTACAAACAACTTTGTCCACTCTTCTCTGAACTTGAGAAGCTATATACACTTGTCTCTCAACTGTTGTACAGTTGAATGCTACTTTGCAGTGAATTCTATTGCTTTCAAACACTGGTTTAATGTCCACGTGCTCTATTTCAAGGATTTCTGCATGGAACAACATCCTTTCTAGACTATAGACTTACATTTTGAAGTCTTTGCCAGTTGTTCTCTCACAATTCAGTCATATTCATTGTTATTTGCTCTGAATTACTACTATGGTTTCTTGCAGTGTCCTATAATAGGCTTTCTGCTCTACATATGGGACTTCACCACATGTAAAAACAACTTTATACACTCCTCTGTGAACTTGAGAAGCTATATAAACTTGTCTCTCAAATGTTTTACAGTTTAATGCTCCTTTTCAGTGAATTCTAGTTGTTTCAAAGTCTGGTTTAATGTGCACTTTGCTCTATTTGAAGGGTTTTCTGCAGTGTACAAAGATCTTTCTATACTACAGACTTACATTTTGATGGCTTTTCCACTTGTTCAATCACAATAATGTTATATTCATTGTTATTTGATCTGAATTACTAGTGGTTTCTTGCTGTGTCCTATAATTGGCCTTCTCCTGTACTTTTGGGAATTCCTCACATGTACAAACCACTTTGTGCACTCTTCTCTGACCTTGAGAAGCTATATACACTTTTCTCTCAACTGTTGTACAGCTCAATGCTACTTTGCAGTGAATTCTATTGCTTTCAAAGACTGGTTTATTGTGCACTTGCTCTATTTCAAGGATTTCTGCAGTGTATAACATCCTTTCTAGACTATAGTCTTACGTTTTGATGTCACTTCCTCTTTTCTCTCACAATTCTGTTATATTCATTATTATTTGATCTGAATTACTAGCGGTTGTTTGCAGTGTCCTATTATTGGCCTTCTGCTATAATTATGGGACTTCCCCACATGTACAAACAACTTTGTACACTCTTCTCTGACCTTGAGAAGCTATATACACTTGTCTCTCAACTGTTGTACAGTTCAATGCTACTTTGCAGTGAATTCTAGTGGTTTCAAAGACTGGATTAATGTGCACTTGCTATATTTCAAGAATTTCTGCAGGGTACAACATCCATTCTAGACTATAGACTTACATTTTGATGTGTTTTCCACTTGTTCTCTCACAATTCATTTATATTCATTGTTAATGGCTCTGAATTACTACTGGTTTCTTGCAGTGTCCTAAAACTGGCCTTTTCCTCTACTTATGGGACTTAACCACATTTACAAAGAACTTTATACACTCCTCTGTGAACTAGAGAAGCTATATGAACTTGTCTCTCAACTTTTTTCCAGCTTAATGCTACTTTTCAGTGAATTCTAGTACTTTCAAAGACTGGTTTAATGTGCACTTGCTCTAGTTCAAGATTTCTGCAGTGTACAACATCCTTTCTAGACTATAGACTTACATTTTGATGTCTTTTCCACTTGTCCTATCACAATTCTGTTCTATTCACTATTATTTGCTCTGAATTACTAGTGGTTCCTTGCAGTGTCCTATAATTGGCCTGCTCCTGTACTTTTGGGTCTTCCCCACATGTACAAACAACTTTGTACACTCTTCTCTGAACTTGACAAGCTATATACACTTGTCTCTCAACTGTTGTACAGTTCAATGCTACTTTGCAGTGAATTC
Organism: Ia io; assembly: GCA_025583905.1. Taxonomy (NCBI): domain Eukaryota; kingdom Metazoa; phylum Chordata; class Mammalia; order Chiroptera; family Vespertilionidae; genus Ia; species Ia io. The sequence continues at coordinate 27,432 of JAJQQW010001135.1, read as the reverse complement.
TATTGCTTTCAAACACTGGTTTAATGTGCACTTGCTCTATTTCAAGGATTTCTGCAGGGAACAACATCCTTTCTAGACTATAGACCTACATTTTGATGTCTTTGCCAGTTGTTCTCTCACAATTCAGTCATATTCATTGTTAATTGCTATGAATTACTACTGGTTTCTTGCAGTGTCCTATAATTGGCTTTCTGCTCTACATATGGGACTTCACCACATGTAAAAACAACTTTATACACTCCTCTGTGAACTTGAGAAGCTATATAAACTTGTCTCTCAAATGTTTTACATTTTAATGCTACTTTTCAGTGAATTCTAGTTGTTTCAAAGTCGGTTTAATGAGCACTTTGCTCTATTTAAAGGGTTTTCTGCAGTGTACAAAGATCATTCTATACTACAGACTTATATTTTATTGTCTTTTCCACTTGTCTTCTCACAATTCTGTTCTATTCACTATTATTTGCTCTGAATTACTAGTGGTTCCTTGCAGTGTCCTATAATTGGCCTTCTGCTCTAATCATGCAAACTTCCCCACATATACAAACAAACTTTGTACACTCCTCCCTGAACTCGCGCAGCTATATACACTTGTCTCCCAACTGTTGTACAGTGGAATACTACTTTGCAGTGAATTCTTTTGGTTTCAAACACTGGTTTAATGTGCACTTGCTATATTTCAAGGATTTCGGCAGTATATAACATCCTTTCTGGACTATAGACTTGCATTTTGATGTCTTTTCCACTTCTTCCATCACAATTCTGTTCTATTCACTATTATTTGCTCTGAATTACTAGTGGTTCCTTGCAGGGTCCTATAATTGGCCTTCTACTGTACTTTGGGACTTCCCCACATGTACAAACAACTTTGTCCACTCTTCTCTGAACTTGAGAAGCTATATACACTTGTCTCTCAACTGTTGTACAGTTGAATGCTACTTTGCAGTGAATTCTATTGCTTTCAAACACTGGTTTAATGTCCACGTGCTCTATTTCAAGGATTTCTCCAGGGAACAACATCCTTTCTAGACTATAGACTTACATTTTGAAGTCTTTGCCAGTTGTTCTCTCACAATTCAGTCATATTCATTGTTATTTCCTATGAATTACTACTGGTTTCTTGCAGTGTCCTATAACTGGCCTTCTCCTCTACTTATGGGACTTAACCACATTTACAAAGAACTTTATACACTCCTCTGTGAACTAGAGAAGCTATATGAACTTGTCTCTCAACTTTTTTCCAGCTTAATGCTACTTTTCAGTGAATTCTAGTACTTTCAAAGACTGGTTTAATGTGCACTTGCTCTAGTTTCAAGATTTCTGCAGTGTACAACATCCTTTCTAGACTATAGACTTACATTTTGATGTCTTTTCCACTTGTCCTATTACAATTCTGTTCTATTCACTATTATTTGCTCTGAATTACTAGTGGTTTCTTGCAGTGTCCTATAATTGGCCTGCTCCTGTACTTTTGGGACTTCCCCCACATGTACAAACAACTTTGTACACTCTTCTCTGAACTTGACAAGCTATATACACTTGTCTCTCAACTGTTGTACAGTTTAATGCTACTTTGCAGTGAATTCTATTGCTTTCAAACACTGGTTTAATGTGCACTTGCTCTATTTCAAGGATTTCTGCAGGGAACAACATCCTTTCTAGACTATAGACCTACATTTTGATGTCTTTTCCAGTTGTTCTCTCACACATTCAGTCATATTCATTGTTATTTGCTCTGAATTACTACTGGTTTCTTGCAGTGTCCTATAATTGGCTTTCTGCTCTACATATGGGACTTCACCACATGTAAAAACAACTTTATACACTCCTCTGTGAACTTGAGAAGCTATATAAACTTGTCTCTCAAATGTTTTACAGTTTAATGCTACTTTTTTTCAGTGAATTCTAGTTGTTTCAAAGTCTGGTTTAATGTGCACTTTGCTCTATTTAAAGGGTTTTCTGCAGTGTACAAAGATCTTTCTATACTACAGACTTACATTTTGATGGCTTTTCCACTTGTTCTATCACAATTCTGTTATATTCATTGTTATTTGCTCTGAATTACTAGTGGTTTCTTGCAGTGTCCTATAATTGGCCTTCTGCTGTACTTTTGGGAATTCCTCCACATGTACAAACCACTTTTTGTGCACTCTTCTCTGAACTAGAGAAGCTATATACACTTTTCTCTCAACTGTTGTACAGTTCAATGCTACTTTGCAGTGAATTCTATTGCTTTCAAACACTGGTTTAATGTGCACTTGCTCTATTTCAAGATTTTCTGCAGGGTACAACATCCTTTCTAGACTATAGACTTACATTTTGATGTCTTTTCCACTTGTTCTCTCACAATTCTGTTCTATTCATTATTATTTGCTCTGAATTACTAGTGGTTTCTTGCAGTGTCCTATAATTGGCCTTTTCCTCTACTTATGGGACTTCCCCACATGTACAAAACAACTTTGTATACTCTTCTCTGTGAACTTGAGAAGCTATATACACTTGTCTCTCAACTGTTTTACAGTTTAATGCTACTTTGCAGTGAATTCTAGTTGTTTCAAAGACTGGTTTAATGTGCACTTGCTCTATTTCAAGGATTTCTGCAGTGTACAACATCCTTTCTAGACTATAGACTTACATTTTGATGTCTTTTCCACTTGTCTCTCACAATTCTGTTCTATTCACTATTATTTGCTCTGAATTACTAGTGGTTCCTTGCAGTGTCCTATAATTGGCCTTTCTCCTGTACTTTTGGGACTTCCCCACATGTACAAACAACTTTGTACACTCTTCTCTGAACTTGAGAAGCTATATACACTTGTCTCTCAACTGTTTTACAGTTGAATGCTACTTTTAGTGAATTCTATTGCTTTCAAAGACTGGTTTAATGTGCACTTGCTCTATTTCAAGGATTTCTGCAGGGTACAACATCCTTTCTAGACTATAGACTTACATTTTGATGTCTTTTCCACTTGTTCTCTCACAATTCAGTTATATTCATTGTTATTTGCTCTGAATTACTACTGGTTTCTTGCAGTGTCCTATAATTGGCCTTCTCTCTACTTTATGGGACTTAACCACATTTACAAACAACTTTATACACTCTTCTGTGAACTAGAGAAGCTATATAAACTTGTCTCTCAACTGTTTTACAGTTTAATGCTACTTTTCAGTGAATTCTAGTGCTTTCAAAGACTGGTTTAATGTGCACTTGCTCTATTTCAAGGATTTCTGCAGTGTACAAAACATCCTTTCTAGACTATAGACTTACATTTTGATGTCTTTTCCACTTGTTCTCTCACAATTCAGTTCTATTCATTGTTATTTGCTCTGAATTACTACTGGTTTCTTGCAGTGTCCTATAATTGGCTTTCTGCTCTACTTTGGGGACTTCCCCACATGTACAAACAACTTTTATACACTCTTCTGTGAACTTGAGAAGCTATATAAACTTGTCTCTCAACTGTTTTACAGTTTAATGCTACTTTTCAGTGAATTCTAGTGCTTTCAAAGTCTGGTTTAATGTGCACTTGCTCTATTTCAAGGATTTCTGCAGTGTACAAACATCCTTTCTAGACTATAGACTTACATTTTGATGTCTTTTCCACTTGTTCTATCACAATTCTATTCTATTCATTGTTATTTGCTCTGAATTACTAGTGGTTTCCTTGCAGTGTCCTATAATTGGCCTTCTGCTGTACTTTTGGGACTTCCCACATGTACAAACAACTTTGTACACTCTTCTCTGAACTTGAGAAGCTATATACACTTGTCTCTCAACTGTTGTACAGTTTAATGCTACTTTGCAGTGAATTCTATTGCTTTCAAAGACTGGTTTAATGTGCACTTGCTCTATTTCAAGGGGTTTTCTGCAGTGTACAACATCCTTTCTAGACTATAGACTTACATTTTGATGTCTTTTCCACTTGTTCTCTCACAATTCAGTTATATTATTCATTGTTATTTGATCTGAATTACTAGTGGTTTCTTGCAGTGTCCTATAATTGGCCTTCTGCTCTACTTTTGGGACTTCCCCACATGTACAAACAACTTTGTACACTCTTCTCTGAACTAGAGAAGCTATATACACTTGTCTCTCAACTGTTTTACAGTTTAATGCTACTTTGCAGTGAATTCTATTGCTTTCAAAGACTGGTTTAATGTGCACTTGCTCTATTTCAAGGATTTCTGCAGGGTACAACATCCATTCCAGACTATAGACTTACATTTTGATGTCTTTTCCACTTGTTCTCTCACAATTCAGTTATATTCATTGTTATTGGCTCTGAATTACTACTGGTTTCTTGCAGTGTCCTAAAACTGGCCTTTTCCTCTACTTATGGGACTTAACCACATTTACAAACAACTTTATAAACTACTCTGTGAACTAGAGAAGCTATATATACTTGTCTCTCAACTTTTTTACAGCTTAATGCTACTTTTCAGTGAATTCTAGTACTTTCAAAGACTGGTTTAATGTGCACTTGCTCTAGTTCAAGATTTCTGCAGTGTACAACATCCTTTCTAGTCTATAGACTTACATTTTGATGTCTTTTCCACTTGTCCTATCACAATTCTGTTCTATTCACTATTATTTGCTCTGAATTACCAGTGGTTCCTTGCAGTGTCCTATAATTGGCCTGCTCCTGTACTTTTGGGTCTTCCCCACATGAACAAACAACTTTGTACACTCTTCTCTGAACTTGAGAAGCTATATACACTTTTCTCTCAACTGTTTTACAGTTTTAATGCTACTTTTAGTGAATTCTATTGCTTTCAAAGACTGGTTTAATGTGCACTTGCTCTATTTCAAATATTTCTGCAGGGTACAACATCCATTCTAGACTATAGACTCACATTTTGATGTCTTTTCCACTTGTTGTCTCACAATTCAGTTAGATTCATTGTTATTGCTCTGAATTACTACTGGTTTCTTGCAGTGTCCTATAATTGGCCGTCTGCGCTCTATTTATGGGACTTAACCACATTTACAAACAACTTTACAAACTCCTCTGTGAACTAGAGAAGCTATATAAACTTCTCTCTCAACTGTTTTACCAGTTTAATGCTACTTTTCAGTGAATTCTAGTGCTTTCAAAGACTGGTTTCATGTGCACTTGCTCTATTTCAAGGATTTCTGCAGTGTGCAAAGACCTTTCTAGACTATAGACTTACATTTTGCTGTCTTTTCCACTTGTTCTCTCACAATTCAGTTTATTCATTGTTATTGGCTCTGAATTACTACTCGTTTCTTGCAGTGTCCTATAATTGGCTGTCTGCTCTATTTATGGGACTTAACCACATTTACAAACAACATTATAAACTACTCTGTGAACTAGAGAAGCTATATAAACTTGTCTCTCAACTTTTTTACCAGCTTAATGCTACTTTTCAGTGAATTCTAGTACTTTCAAAGACTGGTTTAATGTGCACTTGCTCTAGGTCAAGATTTCTGCAGTGTACAACATCCTTTCTAGACTATAGACTTACATTTTTATGTCTTTTCAACTTGTCCTATCACAATTCTATTCTATTCACTATTATTTGCTCTGAATTACTAGTGGTTCCTTGCAGGGTCCTATAATTGGCCTTCTACTGTACTTTGGGACTTCCCCACATGTACAAACAACTTTGTCCACTCTTCTCTGAACTTGAGAAGCTATATACACTTGTCTCTCAACTGTTGTACAGTTGAATGCTACTTTGCAGTGAATTCTATTGCTTTCAAACACTGGTTTAATGTCCACGTGCTCTATTTCAAGGATTTCTCCATGGAACAACATCCTTTCTAGACTATAGACTTACATTTTGAAGTCTTTGCCAGTTGTTCTCTCACAATTCAGTCATATTCATTGTTATTTCCTATGAATTACTACTGGTTTCTTGCAGTGTCCTATAACTGGCCTTCTCCTCTACTTATGGGACTTAACCACATTTACAAAGAACTTTATACACTCCTCTGTGAACTAGAGAAGCTATATACACTTGTTTTCTCAACTGTTTTACAATTTTAATGCTACTTTTCAGTGAATTCTAGTGGTTTCAAAGACTGGCTTCTTGTGCACTTGCTCTATTTCAAGGATTTCTGCAGGGAACAACATCCATTCTAGACTATAGACTTACATTTTGATGTCTTTTCCACTTGTTCTCTCACAATTCAGTTGTCTTCATTGTTATTGGCTCTGAAGTACTACTCGTTTCTTGCAGTGTCTTATAACTGGCTGTCTGCTCTATTTATGGGACTTAACCACATTTACAAACAACTTTATAAACTACTCTGTGAACTAGAGAAGCTATATAAACTTGTCTCTCAACTTTTTTCCAGTTTAATGCTACTTTTCCGTGAATTCTAGTGCTTTCAAAGACTGGTTTAATGTGCACTTGCTCTAATTCAAGATTTCTGCAGTGTACAACATCCTTTCTAGTCTATAGCCTTACATTTTGATGTCTTTTCCACTTGTCCTATCACCATTCTGTTTTATTTACTATTATTTGCTCTGAATTGCTAGTGGTTCCTTGCAGTGTCCTATAATTGGCCTGCTCCTGTACTTTTGGGTCTTCCCCACATGAACAAACAACTTTGTACACTCTTCTCAGAACTTGAGAAGCTATATACACTTTTCTCTCAACTGTTTTACAGTTGAATGCAACTTTTAGTGAATTCTATTGCTTTCAAAGACTGGTTTAATGTGCACTTGCTCTATTTCAAGGGTTTCTGCAGGGTACAACATCCTTTCTAGACTATAGACTCACATTTTGATGTCTTTTCCACTTGTTCTCTCACAATTCAGTTATATTCATTGTTATTTGCTCTGAATTACTACTGGTTTCTTGCAGTGTCCTATAATTGGCCGTACGCTCTACTTATGGGACTTCAACACATTTACAAACAACTTTATACACTCCTCTGTGAACTTGAGAAGCTATATAAACTTGTCTCTCAACTGTTTTACAGTTTTAATGCTACTTTTCAGTGAATTCTAGTGCTTTCAAAGACTGGTTTAATGTGCACTTGCTCTATTTCAAGGATTTCTGCAGTGTACAAAGACCTTTCTAGACTATAGACTTACATTTTGCTGTCTTTTCCACTTGTTCTCTCACAATTCAGTTTATTTCATTGTTATTGGCTCTGAATTACTACTCGTTTCTTGCAGTGTCCTATAACTGGCTGTCTGCTCTATTTATGGGACTTAACCACATTTACAAACAACATTATAAACTACTCTGTGAACTAGAGAAGCTATATAAACTTGTCTCTCAACTTTTTTTCCAGTTTTAATGCTACTTTTCAGTGAATTCTAGTTGTTTCAAAACACTGGTTTAATGTGCACTTGCTCTATTTCAAAGATTTCTGCAGTGTACAACATCCTTTCTAGACTATAGACTTACATTTTGATGTCTTTTCCACTTGTCCCTATCACAATTCTGTTCTATTCACTATTATTTGCTCTGAATTACTAGTGGTTCCTTGCAGGGTCCTATAATTGGCCTTCTACTGTACTTTGGGACTTCCCCACATGTACAAACAACTTTGTCCACTCTTCTCTGAACTTGAGAAGCTATATACACTTGTCTCTCAACTGTTGTACAGTTGAATGCTACTTTGCAGTGAATTCTATTGCTTTCAAACACAGGTTTAATGTCCACGTGCTCTATTTCAAGGATTTCTGCAGGGAACAACATCCTTTCTAGACTATAGACTTACATTTTGAAGTCTTTTCCAGTTGTTCTCTCACAATTCAGTCATATTCATTGTTATTTCCTCTGAATTACTACTGGTTTCTTGCAGTGTCCTATAACTGGCCTTCTCCTCTACTTATGGGACTTAACCACATTTACAAAGAACTTTATACACTCCTCTGTGAACTAGAGAAGCTATATACACTTGTTTTTCAACTGTTTTACAATTTAATGCTACTTTTCAGTGAATTCTAGTGGTTTCAAAGACTGGTTTAATGTGCACTTGCTCTATTTCAAGGATTTCTGCAGGGAACAACATCCATTCTAGACTATAGACTTACATTTTGATGTCTTTTCCACTTGTTCTCTCACAATTCAGTTATATTCATTGTTATTGGCTCTGAATTACTACTGTTTTCTTGCAGTGTCCTATAACTGGCTGTCTGCTCTATTTATGGGACTTAACCACATTTACAAACAACTTTATAAACTACTCTGTGAACTAGAGAAGCTATATAAACTTGTCTCTCAACTTTTTTCCAGTTTAATGCTACTTTTCAGTGAATTCTAGTGCTTTCAAAGACTGGTTTAATGTGCACTTGCTCTAATTCAAGATTTCTGCAGTGTACAACATCCTTTCTAGTCTATAGCCTTACATTTTGATGTCTTTTCCACTTGTCCTATCACAATTCTGTTCTATTCACTATTATTTGCTCTGAATTACTAGTGGTTCCTTGCAGTGTCCTATAATTGGCCTGCTCCTGTACTTTTGGGTCTTCCCCACATGTACAAACAACTTTGTACACTCTTCTCTGAACTTGACAAGCTATATACACTTGTCTCTCAACTGTTGTACAGTTCAATGCTACTTTGCAGTGAATTCTATTTGCTTTCAAACACTGGTTTAATGTGCACTTGCTCTATTTCAAGGATTTCTGCAGGGAACAACATCCTTTCTAGACTATAGACCTACATTTTGATGTCTTTGCCAGTTTTCTCTCACAATTCAGTCATATTCATTGTTATTTGCTCTGAATTACTACTGGTTTCTTGCAGTGTCCTATAATTGACTTTCTGCTCTACATATGGGACTTCACCACATGTATAAACAATTTTATACACTCCTCTGTGAACTTGAGAAGCTATATAAACTTGTCTCTCAAATGTTTTACATTTTAATGCTACTTTTCCGTGAATTCTAGTTGTTTCAAAGTTCGTTTAATGAGCACTTTGCTCTATTTAAAGGGTTTTCTGCAGTGTACAAAGATCATTCTATACTACAGACTTATATTTTATTGTCTTTTCCACTTGTCTTCTCACAATTCTGTTCTATTCACTATTATTTGCTCTGAATTACTAGTGGTTCCTTGCAGTGTCCTATAATTGGCCTTCTGCTCTAATCATGCAACTTCCCCACATATACAATCAACTTTGTACACTCCTCCCTGAACTCGCGCAGCTATATACACTTGTCTCCCAACTGTTGTACAGTGGAATACTACTTTGCAGTGAATTCTTTTGGTTTCAAACACTGGTTTAACGTGCACTTGCTATATTTCACGGATTTCGGCAGTATATAACATCCTTTCCTTTCTGGACTATAGACTTGCATTTTGATGTCTTTTCCACTTCTTCCATCACAATTCTGTTCTATTCACTATTATTTGCTCTGAATTACTAGTGGTTCCTTGCAGGGTCCTATAATTGGCCTTCTACTGTACTTTGGGACTTCCCCACATGTACAAACAACTTTGTCCACTCTTCTCTGAACTTGAGAAGCTATATACACTTGTCTCTCAACTGTTGTACAGTTGAATGCTACTTTGCAGTGAATTCTATTGCTTTCAAACACTGGTTTAATGTCCACGTGCTCTATTTCAAGGATTTCTCGCATGGAACAACATCCTTTCTAGACTATAGACTTACATTTTGAAGTCTTTGCCAGTTGTTCTCTCACAATTCAGTCATATTCATTGTTATTTGCTCTGAATTACTACTGGTTTCTTGCAGTGTCCTATAATAGGCTTTCTGCTCTACATATGGGACTTCACCACATGTAAAAACAACTTTATACACTCTCTCTGTGAACTTGAGAAGCTATATAAACTTGTCTCTCAAATGTTTTACAGTTTAATGCTCCTTTTCAGTGAATTCTAGTTGTTTCAAAGTCTGGTTTAATGTGCACTTTGCTCTATTTGAAGGGTTTTCTGCAGTGTACAAAGATCTTTCTATACTACAGACTTACATTTTGATGGCTTTTCCACTTGTTCAATCACAATAATGTTATATTCATTGTTATTTGGTCTGAATTACTAGTGGTTCCTTGCAGTGTCCTATAATTGGCCTTCTCCTGTACTTTTGGGAATTCCTCACATGTACAAACCACTTTGTGCACTCTTCTCTGACCTTGAGAAGCTATATACACTTTTCTCTCAACTGTTGTACAGCTCAATGCTACTTTGCAGTGAATTCTATTGCTTTCAAAGACTGGTTTATTGTGCACTTGCTCTATTTCAAGGATTTCTGCAGTGTATAACATCCTTTCTAGACTATAGTCTTACGTTTTGATGTCTTTGATGTCACTTCCTCTTTTCTCTCACAATTCTGTTATATTCATTATTATTTGATCTGAATTACTAGCGGTTGTTTTGCAGTGTCCTATTATTGGCCTTCTGCTATAATTATGGGACTTCCCCACATGTACAAACAACTTTGTACACTCTTCTCTGAACTTGAGAAGCTATATACACTTGTCTCTCAACTGTTGTACAGTTCAATGCTACTTTGCAGTGAATTCTAGTGGTTTCAAAGACTGGATTAATGTGCACTTGCTCTATTTCAAGAATTTCTGCAGGGTACAACATCCATTCTAGACTATAGACTTACATTTTGATGTCTTTTTTCCACTTGTTCTCTCACAATTCATTTATATTCATTGTTAATGGCTCTGAATTACTACTGGTTTCTTGCAGTGTCCTAAAACTGGCCTTTTCCTCTACTTATGGGACTTAACCACATTTACAAAGAACTTTATAAACTACTCTGTGAACTAGAGAAGCTATATGAACTTGTCTCTCAACTTTTTTCCAGCTTAATGCTACTTTTCAGTGAATTCTAGTACTTTCAAAGACTGGTTTAATGTGCACTTGCTCTAGTTCAAGATTTCTGCAGTGTACAACATCCTTTCTAGACTATAGACTTACATTTTGATGTCTTTTCCACTTGTCCTATCACAATTCTGTTCTATTCACTATTATTTGCTCTGAATTACTAGTGGTTCCTTGCAGTGTCCTATAATTGGCCTGCTCCTGTACTTTTGGGTCTTCCCCACATGTACAAACAACTTTGTACACTCTTCTCTGAACTTGACAAGCTATATACACTTGTCTCTCAACTGTTGTACAGTTCAATGCTACTTTGCAGTGAATTCTATTGCTTTCAAACACTGGTTTAATGTGCACTTGCTCTATTTCAAGGATTTCTGCAGGGAACAACATCCTTTCTAGACTATAGACCTACATTTTGATGTCTTTGCCAGTTGTTCTCTCACAATTCAGTCATATTCATTGTTATTTGCTATGAATTACTACTGGTTTCTTGCAGTGGGCCTATAATTGGCTTTCTGCTCTACATATGGGACTTCACCACATGTAAAAAACAACTTTATACACTCCTCTGTGAACTTGAGAAGCTATATAAACTTGTCTCTCAAATGTTTTACATTTTTTAATGCTACTTTTCAGTGAATTCTAGTTGTTTCAAAGTCGGTTTAAATGAGCACTTTGCTCTATTTAAAGGGTTTTCTGCAGTGTACAAAGATCATTCTATACTACAGACTTATATTTTATTGTCTTTTCCACTTGTCTTCTCACAATTCTGTTCTATTCACTATTATTTGCTCTGAATTACTAGTGGTTCCTTGCAGTGTCCTATAATTGGCCTTCTGCTCTAATCATGGGAACTTCCCCACATATACAATCAACTTTGTACACTCCTCCCTGAACTCGCGCAGCTATATACACTTGTCTCCCAACTGTTGTACAGTGGAATACTACTTTGCAGTGAATTCTTTTGGTTTCAAACACTGGTTTAATGTGCACTTGCTATATTTCAAGGATTTCGGCAGTATATAACATCCTTTCTGGACTATAGACTTGCATTTTGATGTCTTTTCCACTTCTTCCATCACAATTCTGTTCTATTCACTATTATTTGCTCTGAATTACTAGTGGTTCCTTGCAGTGTCCTATAATTGGCCTGCTCCTGTACTTTTGGGTCTTCCCCACATGTACAAACAACTTTGTACACTCTTCTCTGAACTTGACAAGCTATATACACTTGTCTCTCAACTGTTGTACAGTTCAATGCTACTTTGCAGTGAATTCTATTGCTTTCAAACACTGGTTTAATGTGCACTTGCTCTATTTCAAGGATTTCTGCAGGGAACAACATCCTTTCTAGACTATAGACCTACATTTTGATGTCTTTGCCAGTTGTTCTCTCACAATTCAGTCATATTCATTGTTATTTGCTATGAATTACTACTGGTTTCTTGCAGCGTCCTATAATTGGCTTTCTGCTCTACATATGGGACTTCACCACATGTAAAAACAACTTTATACACTCCTCTGTGAACTTGAGAAGCTATATAAACTTGTCTCTCAAATGTTTTACATTTTAATGCTACTTTTCAGTGAATTCTAGTTGTTTCAAAGTCGGTTTAATGTGCACTTTGCTCTATTTAAAGGGTTTTCTGCAGTGTACAAAGATCATTCTATACTACAGACTTATATTTTATTGTCTTTTCCACTTGTCTTCTCACAATTCTGTTCTATTCACTATTATTTGCTCTGAATTACTAGTGGTTCCTTGCAGTGTCCTATAATTGGCCTTCTGCTCTAATCATGCAACTTCCCCACATATACAATCAACTTTGTACACTCCTCCCTGAACTCGCGCAGCTATATACACTTGTCTCCCAACTGTTGTACAGTGGAATACTACTTTGCAGTGAATTCTTTTTGGTTTCAAACACTGGTTTAATGTGCACTTGCTATATTTCAAGGATTTCGGCAGTATATAACATCCTTTCTGGACTATAGACTTGCATTTTGATGTCTTTTCCACTTCTTCCATCACAATTCTGTTCTATTCACTATTTTTGCTCTGAATTACTAGTGGTTCCTTGCAGGGTCCTATAATTGGCCTTCTACTGTACTTTTGGGACTTCCCCACATGTACAAACAACTTTGTCCACTCTTCTCTGAACTTGAGAAGCTATATACACTTGTCTCTCAACTGTTGTACAGTTGAATGCTACTTTGCAGTGAATTCTATTGCTTTCAAACACTGGTTTAATGTCCACGTGCTCTATTTCAAGGATTTCTCCATGGAACAACATCCTTTCTAGACTATAGACTTACATTTTGAAGTCTTTGCCAGTTGTTCTCTCACAATTCAGTCATATTCATTGTTATTTGCTCTGAATTACTACTGGTTTCTTGCAGTGTCCTATAATAGGCTTTCTGCTCTACATATGGGACTTCACCACATGTAAAAACAACTTTTTATACACTCCTCTGTGAACTTGAGAAGCTATATAAACTTGTCTCTCAAATGTTTTACAGTTTAATGCTCCTTTTCAGTGAATTCTAGTTGTTTCAAAGTCTGGTTTAATGTGCACTTTGCTCTATTTAAAGGGTTTTCTGCAGTGTACAAAGATCTTTCTATACTACAGACTTACATTTTGATGGCTTTTCCACTTGTTCAATCACAATAATGTTATATTCATTGTTATTTGATCTGAATTACTAGTGGTTTCCTTGCAGTGTCCTATAATTGGCCTTCTCCTGTACTTTTGGGAATTCCTCACATGTACAAACCACTTTGTGCACTCTTCTCTGACCTTGAGAAGCTATATACACTTTTCTCTCAACTGTTGTACAGCTCAATGCTACTTTGCAGTGAATTCTATTGCTTTCAAAGACTGGTTTAATGTGCACTGCTCTATTTCAAGGATTTCTGCAGTGTAAAACATCCTTTCTAGACTATAGTCTTACGTTTTGATGTCACTTCCTCTTTTCTCTCACAATTCTGTTATATTCATTATTATTTGATCTGAATTACTAGCGGTTGTTTGCAGTGTCCTATTATTGGCCTTCTGCTATAATTATGGGACTTCCCCACATGTACAAACAACTTTGTACACTCTTCTCTGAACTTGAGAAGCTATATACACTTGTCTCTCAACTGTTGTACAGTTCAATGCTACTTTGCAGTGAATTCTAGTGGTTTCAAAGACTGGTTTAATGTGCACTTGCTCTATTTCAAGAATTTCTGCAGGGTACAACATCCATTCTAGACTATAGACTTACATTTTGATGTCTTTTCCACTTGTTCTCTCACAATTCATTTATATTCATTGTTATTTGCTCTGAATTACTACTGGTTTCTTGCAGTGTCCTAAAACTGGCCTTTTCCTCTACTTATGGGACTTAACCACATTTACAAAGAACTTTATAAACTACTCTGTGAACTAGAGAAGCTATATATACTTGTCTCTCAACTTTTTTCCAGCTTAATGCTACTTTTCAGTGAATTCTAGTACTTTCAAAGACTGGTTTAATGTGCACTTGCTCTAGTTCAAGATTTCTGCAGTGTGTACAACATCCTTTCTAGACTATAGACTTACATTTTGATGTCTTTTCCACTTGTCCTATCACAATTCTGTTCTATTCACTATTATTTGCTCTGAATTACTAGTGGTTCCTTGCAGTGTCCTATAATTGGCCTGCTCCTGTACTTTTGGGTCTTCCCCACATGTACAAACAACTTTGTACACTCTTCTCTGAACTTGACAAGCTATATACACTTGTCTCTCAACTGTTGTACAGTTCAATGCTACTTTGCAGTGAATTCTATTGCTTTCAAACACTGGTTTAATGTGCACTTGCTCTATTTCAAGGATTTCTGCAGGGAACAACATCCTTTCTAGACTATAGACCTACATTTTGATGTCTTTGCCAGTTGTTCTCTCACAATTCAGTCATATTCATTGTTATTTGCTCTGAATTACTACTGGTTTCTTGCAGTGTCCTATAATTGGCTTTCTGCTCTACATATGGGACTTCACCACATGTAAAAACAACTTTATACACTCCTCTGTGAACTTGAGAAGCTATATAAACTTGTCTCTCAAATGTTTTACAGTTTAATGCTCCTTTTCAGTGAATTCTAGTTGTTTCAAAGTCTGGTTTAATGTGCACTTTGCTCTATTTGAAGGGTTTTCTGCAGTGTACAAAGATCTTTCTATACTACAGACTTACATTTTGATGGCTTTTCCACTTGTTCAATCACAATAATGTTATATTCATTGTTATTTGATCTGAATTACTAGTGGTTCCTTGCAGTGTCCTATAATTGGCCTTCTCCTGTACTTTTGGGAATTCCTCACATGTACAAACCACTTTGTGCACTCTTCTCTGAACTTGAGAAGCTATATACACTTTTCTCTCAACTGTTGTACAGCTCAATGCTACTTTGCAGTGAATTCTATTGCTTTCAAAGACTGGTTTATTGTGCACTTGCTCTATTTCAAGGATTTCTGCAGTGTATAACATCCTTTCTAGACTATAGTCTTACGTTTTGATGTCACTTCCTCTTTTCTCTCACAATTCTGTTATATTCATTATTATTTGATCTGAATTACTAGCGGTTTCTTGCAGTGTCCTATTATTGGCCTTCTGCTATAATTATGGGACTTCCCCCACATGTACAAACAACTTTGTACACTCTTCTCTGAACTTGAGAAGCTATATACACTTGTCTCTCAACTGTTGTACAGTTTAAATGCTACTTTGCAGTGAATTCTAGTGGTTTCAAAGACTGGTTTAATGTGCACTTGCTCTATTTCAAGAATTTCTGCAGGGTACAACATCCATTTCTAGACTATAGACTTACATTTTGATGTCTTTTCCACTTGTTCTCTCACAATTCATTTATATTCATTGTTAATGGCTCTGAATTACTACTGGTTTCTTGCAGTGTCCTAAAACTGGCCTTTTCCTCTACTTATGGGACTTAACCACATTTACAAAGAACTTTATAAACTACTCTGTGAACTAGAGAAGCTATATGAACTTGTCTCTCAACTTTTTTCCAGCTTAATGCTACTTTTCAGTGAATTCTAGTACTTTCAAAGACTGGTTTAATGTGCACTTGCTCTAGTTCAAGATTTCTGCAGTGTACAACATCCTTTCTAGACTATAGACTTACATTTTGATGTCTTTTCCACTTGTCCTATCACAATTCTGTTCTATTCACTATTATTTGCTCTGAATTACTAGTGGTTCCTTGCAGTGTCCTATAATTGGCCTGCTCCTGTACTTTTGGGTCTTCCCCACATGTACAAACAACTTTGTACACTCTTCTCTGAACTTGACAAGCTATATACACTTGTCTCTCAACTGTTGTACAGTTCAATGCTACTTTGCAGTGAATTCTATTGCTTTCAAACACTGGTTTAATGTGCACTTGCTCTATTTCAAGGATTTCTGCAGGGAACAACATCCTTTCTAGACTATAGACCTACATTTTGATGTCTTTGCCAGTTGTTCTCTCACAATTCAGTCATATTCATTGTTATTTGCTCTGAATTACTACTGGTTTCTTGCAGTGTCCTATAATTGGCTTTCTGCTCTACATATGGGACTTCACCACATGTAAAAACAACTTTATACACTCCTCTGTGAACTTGAGAAGCTATATAAACATGTCTCTCAAATGTTTTACATTTTAATGCTACTTTTCAGTGAATTCTAGTTGTTTCAAAGTCGGTTTAATGTGCACTTTGCTCTATTTAAATGGTTTTCTGCAGTGTACAAAGATCATTCTATACTACAGACTTATATTTTATTGTCTTTTCCACTTGTCTTCTCACAATTCTGTTCTATTCACTATTATTTGCTCTGAATTACTAGTGGTTCCTTGCAGGGTCCTATAATTGGCCTTCTACTGTACTTTTGGGACTTCCCCACATGTACAAACAACTTTGTCCACTCTTCTCTGAACTTGAGAAGCTATATACACTTGTCTCTCAACTGTTGTACAGTTGAATGCTACTTTGCAGTGAATTCTATTGCTTTCAAACACTGGTTTAATGTGCACTTGCTCTATTTCAAGGATTTCTGCATGGAACAACATCCTTTCTAGACTATAGACCTACATTTTGATGTCTTTGCCAGTTGTTCTCTCACAATTCAGTCATATTCATTGTTATTTGCTCTGAATTACTACTGGTTTCTTGCAGTGTCCTATAATTGGCTTTCTGCTCTACATATGGGACTTCACCACATGTAAAAAACAACTTTATACACTCCTCTGTGAACTTGAGAAGCTATATAAACTTGTCTCTCAAATGTTTTACAGTTTAATGCTCCTTTTCAGTGAATTCTAGTTGTTTCAAAGTCTGGTTTAATGTGCACTTTGCTCTATTTAAAGGGTTTTCTGCAGTGTACAAAGATCTTTCTATACTACAGACTTACATTTTGATGGCTTTTCCACTTGTTCAATCACAATAATGTTATATTCATTGTTATTTGATCTGAATTACTAGTGGTTCCTTGCAGTGTCCTATAATTGGCCTTCTCCTGTACTTTTGGGAATTCCTCACATGTACAAACCACTTTGTGCACTCTTCTCTGACCTTGAGAAGCTATATACACTTTTCTCTCAACTGTTGTACAGCTCAATGCTACTTTGCAGTGAATTCTATTGCTTTCAAAGACTGGTTTATTGTGCACTTGCTCTATTTCAAGGATTTCTGCAGTGTATAACATCCTTTCTAGACTATAGTCTTACGTTTTGATGTCACTTCCTCTTTTCTCTCACAATTCTGTTATATTCATTATTATTTGATCTGAATTACTAGCGGTTGTTTTGCAGTGTCCTATTATTGGCCTTCTGCTATAATTATGGGACTTCCCCACATGTACAAACAACTTTGTACACTCTTCTCTGAACTTGAGAAGCTATATACACTTGTCTCTCAACTGTTGTACAGTTCAATGCTACTTTGCAGTGAATTCTAGTGGTTTCAAAGACTGGATTAATGTGCACTTGCTCTATTTCAAGAATTTCTGCAGGGTACAACATCCATTCTAGACTATAGACTTACATTTTGATGTCTTTTCCACTTGTTCTCTCACAATTCATTTATATTCATTGTTAATGGCTCTGAATTACTACTGGTTTCTTGCAGTGTCCTAAAACTGGCCTTTTCCTCTACTTATGGGACTTAACCACATTTACAAAGAACTTTATAAACTACTCTGTGAACTAGAGAAGCTATATGAACTTGTCTCTCAACTTTTTTCCAGCTTAATGCTACTTTTCAGTGAATTCTAGTACTTTCAAAGACTGGTTTAATGTGCACTTGCTCTAGTTCAAGATTTCTGCAGTGTACAACATCCTTTCTAGACTATAGACTTACATTTTGATGTCTTTTCCACTTGTCCTATCACAATTCTGTTCTATTCACTATTATTTGCTCTGAATTACTAGTGGTTCCTTGCAGTGTCCTATAATTGGCCTGCTCCTGTACTTTTGGGTCTTCCCCACATGTACAAACAACTTTGTACACTCTTCTCTGAACTTGACAAGCTATATACACTTGTCTCTCAACTGTTGTACAGTTCAATGCTACTTTGCAGTGAATTCTATTGCTTTCAAACACTGGTTTAATGTGCACTTGCTCTATTTCAAGGATTTCTGCAGGGAACAACATCCTTTCTAGACTATAGACCTACATTTTGATGTCTTTGCCAGTTGTTCTCTCACAATTCAGTCATATTCATTGTTATTTGCTCTGAATTACTACTGGTTTCTTGCAGTGTCCTATAATTGGCTTTCTGCTCTACATATGGGACTTCACCACATGTAAAAACAACTTTATACACTCCTCTGTGAACTTGAGAAGCTATATAAACTTGTCTCTCAAATGTTTTACATTTTAATGCTACTTTTCAGTGAATTCTAGTTGTTTCAAAGTCGGTTTAATGTGCACTTTGCTCTATTTAAAGGGTTTTCTGCAGTGTACAAAGATCATTCTATACTACAGACTTATATTTTATTGTCTTTTTTCCACTTGTCTTCTCACAATTCTGTTCTATTCACTATTATTTGCTCTGAATTACTAGTGGTTCCTTGCAGTGTCCTATAATTGGCCTTCTGCTCTAATCATGCAACTTCCCCACATATACAATCAACTTTGTACACTCCTCCCTGAACTCGCGCAGCTATATACACTTGTCTCCCAACTGTTGTACAGTGGAATACTACTTTGCAGTGAATTCTTTTGGTTTCAAACACTGGTTTAAACGTGCACTTGCTATATTTCAAGGATTTCGGCAGTATATAACATCCTTTCTGGACTATAGACTTGCATTTTGATGTCTTTTCCACTTCTTCCATCACAATTCTGTTCTATTCACTATTATTTGCTCTGAATTACTAGTGGTTCCTTGCAGGGTCCTATAATTGGCCTTCTACTGTACTTTTGGGACTTCCCCACATGTACAAACAACTTTGTCCACTCTTCTCTGAACTTGAGAAGCTATATACACTTGTCTCTCAACTGTTGTACAGTTGAATGCTACTTTGCAGTGAATTCTATTGCTTTCAAACACTGGTTTAATGTCCACGTGCTCTATTTCAAGGATTTCTGCATGGAACAACATCCTTTCTAGACTATAGACTTACATTTTGAAGTCTTTGCCAGTTGTTCTCTCACAATTCAGTCATATTCATTGTTATTTGCTCTGAATTACTACTGGTTTCTTGCAGTGTCCTATAATTGGCTTTCTGCTCTACATATGGGACTTCACCACATGTAAAAACAACTTTATACACTCCTCTGTGAACTTGAGAAGCTATATAAACTTGTCTCTCAAATGTTTTACAGTTTAATGCTCCTTTTCAGTGAATTCTAGTTGTTTCAAAGTCTGGTTTAATGTGCACTTTGCTCTATTTAAAGGGTTTTCTGCAGTGTACAAAGATCTTTTCTATACTACAGACTTACATTTTGATGGCTTTTCCACTTGTTCAATCACAATAATGTTATATTCATTGTTATTTGATCTGAATTACTAGTGGTTTCTTGCAGTGTCCTATAATTGGCCTTCTCCTGTACTTTTGGGAATTCCTCACATGTACAAACCACTTTGTGCACTCTTCTCTGACCTTGAGAAGCTATATACACTTTTCTCTCAACTGTTGTACAGCTCAATGCTACTTTGCAGTGAATTCTATTGCTTTCAAAGACTGGTTTATTGTGCACTTCCTCTATTTCAAGGATTTCTGCAGTGTATAACATCCTTTCTAGACTATAGTCTTACGTTTTGATGTCACTTCCTCTTTTCTCTCACAATTCTGTTATATTCATTATTATTTGATCTGAATTACTAGCGGTTGTTTGCAGTGTCCTATTATTGGCCTTCTGCTATAATTATGGGACTTCCCCACATGTACAAACAACTTTGTACACTCTTCTCTGAACTTGAGAAGCTATATACACTTGTCTCTCAACTGTTGTACAGTTCAATGCTACTTTGCAGTGAATTCTAGTGGTTTCAAAGACTGGATTAATGTGCACTTGCTCTATTTCAAGAATTTCTGCAGGGTACAACATCCATTCTAGACTATAGACTTACATTTTGATGTCTTTTCCACTTGTTCTCTCACAATTCATTTATATTCATTGTTAATGGCTCTGAATTACTACTGGTTTCTTGCAGTGTCCTAAAACTGGCCTTTTCCTCTACTTATGGGACTTAACCACATTTACAAAGAACTTTATAAACTACTCTGTGAACTAGAGAAGCTATATGAACTTGTCTCTCAACTTTTTTCCAGCTTAATGCTACTTTTCAGTGAATTCTAGTACTTTCAAAGACTGGTTTAATGTGCACTTGCTCTAGTTCAAGATTTCTGCAGTGTACAACATCCTTTCTAGACTATAGACTTACATTTTGATGTCTTTTCCACTTGTCCTATCACAATTCTGTTCTATTCACTATTATTTGCTCTGAATTACTAGTGGTTCCTTGCAGTGTCCTATAATTGGCCTGCTCCTGTACTTTTGGGTCTTCCCCACATGTACAAACAACTTTGTACACTCTTCTCTGAACTTGACAAGCTATATACACTTGTCTCTCAACTGTTGTACAGTTCAATGCTACTTTGCAGTGAATTCTATTGCTTTCAAACACTGGTTTAATGTGCACTTGCTCTATTTCAAGGATTTCTGCAGGGAACAACATCCTTTCTAGACTATAGACCTACATTTTGATGTCTTTGCCAGTTGTTCTCTCACAATTCAGTCATATTCATTGTTATTTGCTCTGAATTACTACTGGTTTCTTGCAGTGGGCTATAATTGGCTTTCTGCTCTACATATGGGACTTCACCACATGTAAAAACAACTTTATACACTCCTTTGTGAACTTGAGAAGCTATATAAACTTGTCTCTCAAATGTTTTACATTTTAATGCTACTTTTCAGTGAATTCTAGTTGTTTCAAAGTCGGTTTAATGTGCACTTTGCTCTATTTAAAGGGTTTTCTGCAGTGTACAAAGATCATTCTATACTACAGACTTATATTTTATTGTCTTTTCCACTTGTCTTCTCACAATTCTGTTCTATTCACTATTATTTGCTCTGAATTACTAGTGGTTCCTTGCAGTGTCCTATAATTGGCCTTCTGCTCTAATCATGCAACTTCCCCACATATACAATCAACTTTGTACACTCCTCCCTGAACTCGAGCAGCTATATATACACTTGTCTCCCAACTGTTGTACAGTGGAATACTACTTTGCAGTGAATTCTTTTGGTTTCAAACACTGGTTTAAACGTGCACTTGCTATATTTCAAGGATTTCGGCAGTATATAACATCCTTTCTGGACTATAGACTTGCATTTTGATGTCTTTTCCACTTCTTCCATCACAATTCTGTTCTATTCACTATTATTTGCTCTGAATTACTAGTGGTTCCTTGCAGGGTCCTATAATTGGCCTTCTACTGTACTTTGGGACTTCCCCACATGTACAAACACCTTTGTCCACTCTTCTCTGAACTTGAGAAGCTATATACACTTGTCTCTCAACTGTTGTACAGTTCAATGCTACTTTGCAGTGAATTCTATTGCTTTCAAACACTGGTTTAATGTGCACTTGCTCTATTTCAAGGATTTCTGCAGGGAACAACATCCTTTCTAGACTATAGACTTACATTTTGATGTCTTTGCCAGTTGTTCTCTCACAATTCAGTCATATTCATTGTTATTTGCTCTGAATTACTACTGGTTTCTTGCAGTGTCCTATAACTGGCCTTCTCCTCTACTTATGGGACTTAACCACATTTACAAAGAACTTTATACACTCCTCTGTGAACTAGAGAAGCTATATGAACTTGTCTCTCAACTTTTTTTACAGCTTAATGCTACTTTTCAGTGAATTCTAGTACTTTCAAAGACTGGTTTAATGTGCACTTGCTCTAGTTCAAGATTTCTGCAGTGTACAACATCCTTTCTAGACTATAGACTTACATTTTTTGATGTCTTTTCCACTTGTCCTATCACAATTCTGTTCTATTCACTATTATTTGCTCTGAATTACTAGTGGTTCCTTGCAGTGTCCTATAATTGGCCTGCTCCTGTACTTTTGGGTCTTCCCCACATGTACAAACAACTTTGTACACTCTTCTCTGAACTTGAGAAGCTATATACACTTGTCTCTCAACTGTTGTACAGTTCAATGCTACTTTTTGCAGTGAATTCTATTGCTTTCAAACACTGGTTTAATGTGCACTTGCTCTATTTCAAGGATTTCTGCAGGGTACAACATCCTTTCTAGACTATAGACCTACATTTTGATGTCTTTGCCAGTTGTTCTCTCACAATTCAGTCATATTCATTGTTATTTGCTCTGAATTACTACTGGTTTCTTGCAGTGTCCTATAATAGGCTTTCTGCTCTACATATGGGACTTCACCACATGTAAAAACAACTTTATACACTCTCTCTGTGAACTTGAGAAGCTATATAAACTTGTCTCTCAAATGTTTTACAGTTTTAATGCTACTTTTCAGTGAATTCTAGTTGTTTCAAAGTCTGGTTTAATGTGCACTTTGCTCTATTTAAAGGGTTTTCTGCAGTGTACAAAGATCCTTTCTATACTACAGACTTACATTTTGATGTCTTTTCCACTTGTTCTCTCACAATTCTGTTTATATTCATTGTTATTTGCTCTGAATTACTAGTGGTTCCTTGCAGTGTCCTATAATTGGCCTTCTGCTGTACTTTTGGGACTTTCCCCACATGTACAAACAACTTTGTACACTCCTTCTCTGAACTTGAGAAGCTATATACACTTGTCTCTCTCAACTGTTGTACAGTTCAATGCTACTTTGCAGTGAATTCTATTGCTTTCAAACACTGGTTTAATGTGCACTTGCTCTATTTCAAGGATTTCTGCAGTGTACAACATCCTTTCTAGACTATAGACTTACATTTTGATGTCTTTTCCACTTGTTCTCTCACAATTCTGTTCTATTCACTATTATTTGCTCTGAATTACTAGTGGTTCCTTGCAGTGTCCTATAATTGGCCTTCTCCTGTACTTATGGGACTTCCCCACATGTACAAACAACTTTGTACACTCTTCTCTGAACTTGAGAAGCTATATACACTTGTCTCTCAACTGTTGTACAGTTTAATGCTACTTTGCAGTGAATTCTATTGCTTTCAAAGACTGGTTTAATGTGCACTTGCTCTATTTCAAGGATTTCTGCAGGGAACAACATCCTTTCTAGACTATAGACTTACATTTTGATGTCTTTTCCACTTGTTCTCTCACAATTCAGTCATATTCATTGTTATTTGCTCTGAATTACTACTGGTTTCTTGCAGTGTCCTATAATTGGCCTTCTGCTCTACTTATGGGACTTAACCACATTTACAAACAACTTTATACACTCCTCTGTGAACTTGAGAAGCTATATAAACTTGTCTCTCAACTGTTTTACAGTTTAATGCTACTTTTCAGTGAATTCTAGTACTTTCAAAGACTGGTTTAATGTGCACTTGCTCTATTTCAAGGATTTCTGCAGTGTACAACATCCTTTCTATACTATAGACTTACATTTTGATGTCTTTTCCACTTGTCCTATCACAATTCTGTTCTATTCACTATTATTTGCTCTGAATTACTAGTGGTTCCTTGCAGTGTCCTATAATTGGCCTTCTCCTGTACTTTTGGGGAATTCCCCACATGTACAAACAACTTTGTACACTCTTCTCTGAACTTGAGAAGCTATATACACTTGTCTCTCAACTGTTGTACAGTTCAATGCTACTTTGCAGTGAATTCTATTGCTTTCTTTCAAACACTGGTTTAATGTGCACTTGCTCTATTTCAAGGATTTCTGCAGGGAACAACATCCTTTCTAGACTATAGACCTACATTTTGATGTCTTTGCCAGTTGTTCTCTCACAATTCAGTCATATTCATTGTTATTTGCTATGAATTACTACTGGTTTCTTGCAGTGTCCTATAATTGACTTTCTGCTCTACATATGGGACTTCACCACATGTAAAAACAACTTTATACACTCCTCTGTGAACTTGAGAAGCTATATAAACTTGTCTCTCAAATGTTTTACAGTTTAATGCTACTTTTAAGTGAATTCTAGTTGTTTCAAAGTCTGGTTTAATGTGCACTTTGCTCTATTTAAAGGGTTTTTCTGCAGTGTACAAAGATCTTTCTATACTACAGACTTACATTTTGATGATGGCTTTTCCACTTGTTCTCTCACAATTCAGTTATATTTCATTGTTATTTGATCTGAATTACTAGTGGTTCCTTGCAGTGTCCTATAATTGGCCTTCTGCTGTACTTTTGGGAATTCCTCACATGTACAAACCACTTTGTGCACTCTTCTCTGAACTAGAGAAGCTATATACACTTTTCTCTCAACTGTTGTACAGTTCAATGCTACTTTGCAGTGAATTCTATTGCTTTCAAAGACTGGTTTAATGTGCACTTGCTCTATTTCAAGGATTTCTGCAGTTACAACATCCTTTCTAGACTATAGACTTTACATTTTGATGTCTTTTCCACTTGTTCTCTCACAATTCATTTATATTCATTGTTATTTGCTCTGAATTACTAGTGGTTTCTTGCAGTGTCCTATAATTGGCCTTCTGCTGTACTTATGGGACTTAACCACATTTACAAACAACTTTGTAAACTCTTCTCTGAACTAGAGAAGCTATATACACTTGTCTCTCAACTTTTGTACAGTTCAATGCTACTTTGCAGTGAATTCTATTGCTTTCAAAGACTGGTTTAATGTGCACTTGCTCTATTTCAAGGATTTCTGCAGTGTACAACATTCCTTTCTAGACTATAGACTTACATTTTGATGTCTTTTCCACTTGTTCTCTCACAATTCAGTTATATTCATTGTTATTTGCTCTGAATTACTACTGGTTTCTTGCAGTGTCCTATAATTGGCCTTCTCCTCTACTTTTGGGACTTAACCACATTTACAAAGAACTTTATACACTCTCTGTGAACTAGAGAAGCTATATACACTTGTCTCTCAACTGTTTTTACAGTTTAATGCTACTTTTCAGTGAATTCTATTGCTTTCAAAGACTGGTTTAATGTGCACTTGCTCTATTTCAAGATTTCTGCAGTGTACAACATCCTTTCTAGACTATAGACTTACATTTTGATGTCTTTTCCACTTGTTCTATCACAATTCTGTTCTATTCACTATTATTTGCTCTGAATTACTAGTGGTTCCTTGCAGTGTCCTATAATTGGCCTGCTCCTCTACTTTTGGGTCTTCCCCACATGTACAAACAACTTTGTACACTCTTCTCTGAACTTGAGAAGCTATATACACTTGTCTCTCAACTGTTTTACAGTTTAATGCTACTTTTCAGTGAATTCTATTGCTTTCAAAGACTGGTTTTAATGTGCACTTGCTCTATTTCAAGGATTTCTGCAGGGAACAAACATCCTTTCTAGACTATAGACTTACATTTTGATGTCTTTTCCACTTGTTCTCTCACAATTCAGTTATATTCATTGTTATTGGCTCTGAATTACTACTGGTTTCTTGCAGTGTCCTATAACTGGCTGTCTGCTCTATTTATGGGACTTAACCACATTTACAAACAACTTTATAAACTCCTCTCTGTGAACTAGAGAAGCTATATAAACTTGTCTCTCAACTGTTTTTACAGTTTAATGCTACTTTTCAGTGAATTCTAGTGCTTTCAAAGACTGGCTTCATGTGCACTTGCTCCATTTCAAGGATTTCTGCAGTGTACAAAGACCATTCTAGACTATAGACTTACATTTTGCTGTCTTTTCCACTTGTTCTCTCACAATTCAGTTTATTCATTGTTATTGGCTCTGAATTACTACTCGTTTCTTGCAGTGTCCTATAACTGGCTGTCTGCTCTATTTATGGGACTTAACCACATTTACAAACAACATTATAAACTACTCTGTGAACTAGAGAAGCTATATAAACTTGTCTCTCAACTTTTTTCCAGCTTAATGCTACTTTTCAGTGAATTCTAGTACTTTCAATACTGGTTTAATGTGCACTTGCTCTAGGTCAAGATTTCTGCAGTGTACAACATCCTTTCTAGACTATAGACTTACATTTTTATGTCTTTTCAACTTGTCCTATCACAATTCTGTTCTATTCACTATTATTTGCTCTGAATTACTAGTGGTTCCTTGCAGGGTCCTATAATTGGCCTTCTACTGTACTTTGGGACTTCCCCACATGTACAAACAACTTTGTCCACTCTTCTCTGAACTTGAGAAGCTATATACACTTGTCTCTCAACTGTTGTACAGTTGAATGCTACTTTGCAGTGAATTCTATTGCTTTCAAACACTGGTTTAATGTCCACGTGCTCTATTTCAAGGATTTCTCCATGGAACAACATCCTTTCTAGACTATAGACTTACATTTTGAAGTCTTTGCCAGTTGTTCTCTCACAATTCAGTCATATTCATTGTTATTTCCTATGAATTACTACTGGTTTCTTGCAGTGTCCTATAACTGGCCTTCTCCTCTACTTATGGGACTTAACCACATTTACAAAGAACTTTATACACTCCTCTGTGAACTAGAGAAGCTATATACACTTGTTTTTCAACTGTTTTACAATTTAATGCTACTTTTCAGTGAATTCTAGTGGTTTCAAAGACTGGCTTCTTGTGCACTTGCTCTATTTCAAGGATTTCTGCAGGGAACAACATCCATTCTAGACTATAGACTTACATTTTGATGTCTTTTCCACTTGTTCTCTCACAATTCAGTTGTCTTCATTGTTATTGGCTCTGAAGTACTACTCGTTTCTTGCAGTGACTTATAACTGGCTGTCTGCTCTATTTATGGGACTTAACCACATTTACAAACAACTTTATAAACTACTCTGTGAACTAGAGAAGCTATATAAACTTGTCTCTCAACTTTTTTCCAGTTTAATGCTACTTTTCCGTGAATTCTAGTGCTTTCAAAGACTGGTTTAATGTGCACTTGCTCTAATTCAAGATTTCTGCAGTGTACAACATCCTTTCTAGTCTATAGCCTTACATTTTGATGTCTTTTCCACTTGTCCTATCACCATTCTGTTTTATTTACTATTATTTGCTCTGAATTGCTAG
>JAJQQW010000658.1:15000-40398 GCA_025583905.1 Ia io | reverse complement strand
GGGCCCCTTTTGGGATAAGGGGGGAACTGGATAGGAAAAGGTTGAAAAAAACCCCCCGGGGGCCCCCCGGGGGGTTTCTTTTTTTTTTTCCCCATGTAGAAATTTTAAGGGCCCCCCAAAGGGGGGGACGAATTTTTGAAAGGGGAATTTGGACATTTAAAAGGGGTGTTTTGTCATTTTTTTTTTCAGCTCTAAAATCTTTCATTATTCCTTTTCATCTGTCATTGGTGCATTTGTTGTTGCTCTCTCTTTTTCGATTGTTTGAAGATTTTGCTCGCTTTAGATATATTATACACATGATTTTTTTCTATTTTAGTTTTGTTTTTTGTTTTTTGGCTTGGGATTTGTAGATGACTTAAGTGATATCTGTCGTACTCGGAATTGGTTATTCATCGTATCAACTAATGATTTAGGAATTAATGTCGCAATGGCCGCTTTGGGGTTTTCACGATACTTTTTATTTTTCACTAGGTCTTTCTGGATCTCTCTTTTTGTGAACCATAATTTAATAATAGAGCTGTTTATTTATGGGTTTAGGGACTCTTACCAATTGTTTTGAAGGTTATTGGTATGTTTCTTGTTCCCTCTCTCTTTTTTGTCGTTGCTTTCTAATACCGTGGCATGTGGTTGTAGCGCGAGCTGATTGCTCAGCTTCATCTTGTCATCTCTAAGAATTTGTGGACGCGCCTTCTTCATGTGACATATGAAGTGGCATTAATTTTCGAAAAATGCTGCCTACTGTGACAGCCTTTCGCATACTTGTATGTGCGATCAAATTAGAACAAGTACTGTGTTTATAATATTATGGGGGACGCTTTATTGGGTTGATATATTGTTTTTACTCTTTAGAGACTGTTCATCTAGTATAGGTTCCCATGTGAATACTCAAGTGAGCCTAGAAAAAAAACCTGGTGGAGTGTATGTCTATTTCTCTTTCTTAAAATTTCTCTTTTTTGGCTCTTTCATGGGGAGGTAACCCTTCCGTTGTTAGAGTAATTGATGCTAGTACCTGTGTGAGTTAGATTTGTCAATGGGATATTAAATCATCCATTATTAACGTATTTGTAGTTCTATTAAAGGTTAGATTTTATTATACTTTGGTTGCTCTCTTTCCGAAGTTTTATTTGTTAATTTCTTTTAATTCATTGGAAAAAAAAAATATTACTGTCTATCACTTTTAGAACTAGGCGGGGGATTATTGGAGGTTATCGATCTTAATCTATGGAGTATAGAAGCTGTTATAGAATGCTCTTGTATATTTAAGTTATCCCTAAACATAATAATTTCACTTCATTTATTTTGATTTTGCCGCATAAAATCTTTACCCTTATTCTACAAAAGCGCTAATTATATATAGTTATATTGCTATATTTATGTTCCAAAAAATATACCAGATACCTCGTATTAGCTACCCCTTATGCTTTAGTCTTAAAACATAATCCAATAGTCAGTGCATGACTTTGACTCAACAGCTACATTCGCCTCCAATCCGTCGTAACTCCCCCCACCAAACTTTCATCAAAAAAAACCCCACCACCCACCCCCAAACTACATTCCCAAATTAACTACCACCGATTCAAAATCGTATTTCACCTTATTTCATTCCCCCCACCCCACCCCCACCCAAACCCCACCCCCACCCCCCACCAACACCCCCCCCCCACCCACAACCCCCCCCCCCCCACCCCCCCCCCCCCCCCCACCCCCCCACCCCCCCCCCCCACACCACCCCACCCCCACCCCCCCCCCCCCACCCCCCCCACCCCCCCCCCACCCCCCAACCCCCCCCCCCCCCCCACCCCCCCCCCACCCCCCCCCCCCCCACCCCCACACCACCACCCCCCCCCCCCCCCCCCCCCACCCAACCCCACCCACCCACCAACCCCCCCCCACCCCCCACACACCACCCCCAACCCCCACAACCCCACACCCCAACACCACACCCCCCCCCCCCCCCCCAACCACCCCCAAACCCCCCCCCCCAACCCACCCACACAAACCACCCACCCCACCCCACACCCCCCCCCCCCCCCCCCCACCCCCACCCCCACCAAAACCCCCAACCCCCCCACCAACCCCCACCACACCCCCAAACCCCCCCCAACCCCCCCACCCCCCCCCCCCCCCCACAACCCCAACCCCCAACCACCCCCCCCCCCACACCCACCCCACAAACCACCCACCCACCCCAACCCACAAACCCACCACAAACCCCCCCCCCCCCCCCCCCCCCAACCAACACAACATACAACCCACACCACCCCCCACCCCCAACACCAACCCACAAAAAACCCCCACCCCCTCAAAACCCCACAACCACAACACAAACCCCCCAACAAACACCCCCAACCCACCCCCCATCCACAAACACCCACACCCCACCCCACACAACCCCCACACCAGACCAACAAACCCAACCCACCCCCACCACCCACCCAAACCATCAAACCCCCCCCCCCACAACACCCCCCCCAACAAACCCAAAAACACCCACAAAAACCACCCCCAAGGTGCCCACCCCCCCAACCACACCACCCACAACAAAACACTACAAAACACCACAAACCACAAACACCTATTCAAACCCAAAACAAAACCCACACACCCCCACACCAAAAAACCCCCCCACCACACCCAACAAACCACCCAAAAAAAAAAACAACCGAATCACAAAACCCAAAACAACAACACCACCAACCCACAACCACACCCGCCCCCCCACAACCACTTCCCCACACCCACCCCCCAAAAAACCCCCACAACCCTACCCACCCAGCCCAAAAACACCCCCCAATCAAAAACCACCACACCCCCCACACCCCCAAACCAACAACAACACACCACCACCACCCACCCAAAAAAAAAAACCCCACCACCCACCCGCTAAAAGAACCACCACCACACCCCACTCAACCCGCCCCACACCAACAAACACACCTCCACCCCACCTACAACCCCCCCAACAACCCAACCAACAAACTACCCGTGACCCACCAACCACACCCCCCCCACACCCCCCCCATAAACCTCCCCCCCCCCCACCTCCCACACAAACAACACCCCAAACCAACACCCCCCACACCCCATAACTACACCAGCAATAAAACCCACAACTCCTAAAAACAAACTAACCCCACAAACAAAAAAAAAACAAAAAAAAACAAAAACAAACAAACAAACCCAACAAATAACACACCTATCACCACCTCAAACCAGGCCCCCAACATAGATCCCCACACCCCAAACCCACACCTCACACCCTACCAACACCACAACCCAATACATAATTAAAATTAATAAAACACCCTCCCAACCGGCGCCCCAATTAAAAACCTCCCCCTTAATGAGCCGAAATGGGGAATCCCAAACCTCCTTCTAGTGTCCCATTTATTAAACAACCTGCCTCCACCCCGGCCCCTCCCATTAATTACACACCACCCTCCCACCCCCCAACCCCCCCCCCAACCAAAGGCCCCAGTGTCAAGATTCCCCAGTTTGGCCACAACCCCATTTGTCCACCCTCACCGACCCACACCCATTTCCGCCACCCACACCTTAGAATGAAAGTTTTTGAGCGAAAGCAAATTAAAAAACCTGCAACCAAAAAACCTGCCAGCCCGAGCTCCAGCAAAGCGGTTTGCCGGAAACCACAAACCCCAAAAACCTTTTTTAACCACCCTTCACAAAAATAAACCCATACATTTAAAAACAATTTAACAAACATGGGGGGGAAATCCAAGTACCACCGACCAAATATAAAAAAACAAAACAAAAAACAAGTTTTCCCAAAATTTTATTTTTTCTTACCCTTTACAATTTTGATTTTTATATTTTTTATTCTTTTTTTTCTCCACCTCCTTAATTACCACACCTTTTCTTCTGCTTTCAACAAACACCACTACATTACCACATTTTTTTACCAATTGTCCCGCTCACACCTCTCTAAAAAATACCAAAACACCACAAACAGCCTTCCACCACAACACACTTAAACCCCTCAAACTACCAAAACCAAAACTAAAAACCAAAAAAAAAAACTAAAACTACAGATTTATTTATCTGGACAAAACAAAACAAAATAATACCGCTGTTATTAAAACTAACAATCAAAGAAACTCCCAACCTCCAATTTCATTTGGTGGGGGCAGAGCCATAGCGGGCAACTAGATAAAAACGAAGGTAACTTGCCAAGTTGGACCATCACAGACACATTCAGGAAGAATCAATGGCAGATTTAACACTGGTTCCGAAACCTAAATATAGTAAAAAAATAAATTTTAAAAACAACAAGGCCTATTCCTCTTTAAGGGGACACAAAACATCGTTCCTCAAAACGTCACCTTCCACGCCCTTACCCACCCCCGTAAAATGACTATAACTTCTATCGCTACCTTCTAAAGCTTTTTTGCAGCTGTCTGTTCGTTTTTTCCTCCATATTGGCTTACTACACGTTCGCTGGAGTGTTCGCCCGTCTGCGCCCTGTCCTTATTTTGTTAATAATAACCATTGTTTTTACCCTTTACAAGGCCGGCCTGTACATTTTCGAATCACCAAAACCACCCAATTATTCCTTTCGAATTCCTTTTCGGCTCGGGCTGGGCTTAATTATAAACTGGCATGGTACCTGTCATAAATGCCCTCCAACCTGGTTTCGGGAACTGTTTTCAAAAATTGAACATTTCGATGCCCAATTCTCCCAACGTATGGGGAAATAGAGTATTGTGTAGGTTCATGCTATCTGCCTTCTGCAGTTCCTTTCCCACTTTGCCTCATGCCAACAAGGAAGGGTCGCATGTGTTATTCTCCGTTCTATCTTAATGCCCCACTTATACCTCCTTCCAGGTTCCTCTTTTTAGTTTCCGCTTTCGCCTTGTTTACTGAATATGGGCAGTTAGTTTGTGGCGAGTGGGACCAATTAGATGTTGCGGGGTAGGTGGGGGGGCATTAAGGAGTCTGTGGCTTGCGGCTGATGGCCTTATTTGATTATACAAACAACACCACCTTAAAGTTTAACTCTCTACCTTGAAACAAAAACGAATTAACACTACCTAAACCCACTCTCCTCACCAAATTTTGTCTTCATATATTCTGCAACTAAGGGTTTATACTTTGTTTGGACCATGAAACAACAATACTAAAAATTGTTACAGATAAAGTAAAACAGGGAGCGAAAAATAGCGGGTTAATGGCAAGGGAGGGGGGGGGAATAGGGGGGGGGGGAAATATATTAACAGGAGGTTATGAAGTAAGCGGTTTCGAATAAACATACAGGTGGGGGTAGAGTCCAGGTATTACAGAAATTGTATTTGAGAAATTTCAGTTATTTGTCATTTGGAAAGAATTTATTATTAATGCGATTCAAATTGGTTTTTAGGTATTTAATCAAACCATTTGATCCTGTATAGATTGTTTTATTATTTTAGGTTTTTAGATGTTTTGTGATTATATTTTTTTCTCGGTTTATAAATGTTTTAGCAAGAACCGCCACCTTTGGGACGACTGTTTTTTTTATTGTTTTCTTATGAAGAAAAAAAAACAATTTATTTAAGAGTAAGCATTAACAAAGTGGGGGTAAATTCGGGAGGAAAATATTTATTTGGGGAAGAGTTCAAAATTAAGCGAAAGGTTGAAAATGATTATTGAGTGTGAAGGTCATGAAATAATTTGTTTAGAAAGAGTGTTGTGAATTTTTTTGTGAAAAAAAAATTGTTAAATTAGATAAGAAGGACCTAATTAGTATTAGGAGCAACGAAAAATAAAGGGGAAAATACAAAAAGGTAAAAGCGGACTTTTGTTTATAGAGATACTTGGAGCAAACATATTTATTCTAATTTTGCTTATAAGATGTAAAGAAAAGGGAGTTTGACGGCTGGTTAGAGTATAATTTTGTCTTGATTGGGTTGTGGAACATTAAATGGGAACCGCATTGAGCAGAGAGATTTGGGTTGAGTTGGGTCATGAGGAAGAAAAAGTTGTGTGTAATCGTCAATGCTTTAGAAGGACGATTTGCAATTGACAGTGTTAGGGGGGAAAATGGGAGTGGGAGGAGGGGTGGAGTGAAGGATTGTTGTTTTGTTAGGTTGGTTTGGAGGTGCTAAGTAATGCAGGAATTTTTCAGGAAGACGGCAAAAGGTGATATTTGTTTTTGTGAACTAGGTTTTTTTTTTTGTTTTAAAGGGCGGGGAGAAAATCCAGATTTGGATTTGGGAGCGGAAAATTGAGTTGCTTATATGGATGGGATGGGCAAGTCTAGGGAAAGGGGGGGAGGGTGGGGGGCAACCATGTGGTAGGGATCGTGTGACAAAGGCAAGGAAGACAGGCTAACATATGGAGAAACAGCTTTCTAAGGTCATTTATACACATCAATTAAGGAGGAGGTTAGGATTTAATATGAAACAAATTGACAACCGATTATTACAATGGCCTTTAATTTTTTTGGCTGTTTAGTGTATGTTTTCTGTTCGCTAGTTGAGCGTTCAACGATTTTGTCAGTTGCTACATAAATAGTGGGCGGTGAATGTTTTGGGGGAAGGGGTTGCTGCGTGTTGCCAATATTTGAAGAATACTTGTTGCAAATGGTGGCTGCTTGACTTCATCCCAGTCTCTCCACATCAGGATGTTCCCACCAAACTAATTTGCTACGTGGTTAATTGATCCATTAACAATTCTGGGCTATGTCGAATTAATTGCGGAGGGGTGTTGCTTTGAGTTTTTTCGCATGTTTTAAGCTTGGGGGTCTATGCCCATTTTGATTATCTTGAGGTATTCGGCAGCTTCCTCGTTCAGCCTAATGGGCTCTAACATTTGCTATATCTTTTAAGTGGAATGGTTGCTAAACTTTCTGGCCCAAGGGGGAATGGTTGCACTATGGGGGCAATTGTCTTTCACCTCATGGGGCCTCTTGTTTTTCTTCATAAACAAAAATTCAGGGCTGGGGGGCTTACGTCTACATATGGGCAACGCTATTAGCTGTATGGACTGGTTTCATTCTTTGCAAGAGAAATTATATCAATTTTATTATTTAGTTTACTGAACTCACAACTATTATAAGCTGATTTTTTTTTAATTAATCATGCCAAAAAGACCATTTTAGGGGGGGAACGCAAGCTGGTTTATGGGGCAAATGCCAAGGAGGGGGTAGAGCTGGCACAACTGGGTTATTTTTTTTGTGGTTGTTTGGGTGTTTGTTTGGTTGGAAATTATTTTAGGTGTGATGGGGGACATAGTTTTCACCCTGGGCCAATCTTCCCCTTACCCGTCTCCAATAAAAAAAAGACTCCATAGGGGTAAGTGGTTTAAGACTCCAGGAGTGTCTGAAATGGTAAAAAAGATAAAGCCAGGGTGGTGGAAAGTTATAGAGTTAAAAGAAAGTGGTATCCAGATCTGAAAGTTTGTGGAGAAATCGATGGGAAGGAAAGTGGAGGTTTTATGTATGGGGCTAATATCTATTGTCTTGGGCATGAGTTCAATAGGGGAGTATTTTGGGGTTAACGAAGGTGGAATAACTGTTCAAGTTTCACTTATGGGTTATTGTACCAAATTTTATGAGACAAACAAAGTTTGTAGTATTAATGTAAATGGTGTAACATAGTTTGCAAGGTAAAGTGAAAATAATGTGGCTGGTATGGTTGAGGGGTTCAATTATTTGCAGTGGGCTTGAATTCGATTAGTCTGGGGGGATAAACATTATTTGTATGTGGGGGGGTGGGTTTTTTTTTTAACCGACTATGGTTTTGGACAGGTTTTGTAAAAATTCGGGAATGTCAAGATGTATAATTGGTCGTGTGGTGGTGGTAATGATATTTTGTGAATTCAGGGCGGGCGTAGTGTAAATGTGTTTATTTTAAGGAGTCAATTTTATAGCAGGCCCTCGGAGGGGGTCAACCGTGGGGGTGTGTGGGGGTGTGGTGGTGGGTTTGTTGTGTGGGTGGTGGTGGAGGGTGGGGGTGGGTGGGTGCGGGGGTGTGGGGTGTGGTGGTTTTTGGGGGAGGGTGGATGGGGAGGGGTGGGGGGGGGGGGTGGGTTGGGGGGGGGGGTGGTTGGGAAGTTTTTGGGGGGGGGGGGGGTTGGGTGGTGGGGTGTTGGTGGGTTTGGGGTGTGGGTTGGGTGGGTTGGGGGGGGGTATGTGTGGGGGTGTGTGGGTGGGGGGGGGTTGGTGGGTGGGTGTGGGGTTGGTGGGGGTGTGTGGGGGGTGGGGTGGTATTGGGGTGGTGGGGGGAGGTGTGGTTGGGGTGGGGGGTGTTGGGGGGGGGGGGGGGGTTGGGGTGGGGGGGGGGGGTTGGTGGGGGTGGTGGGTGGGGGGGGTGGGTGGGGGTTTGGGGGGGTGTTGGGGTGGGTGGTGGGTTGGGGTGGTTGGTGGGGGGGGGTTAGGGTTTGGTCGGGTTGTGTGGATTGAAGGATGGGGGAGGTTTTTGTTGTGTGGGGTGGGTGGGGTGGGGGGGGTGGGTGTTATGATGAAGTTGTAGGGTGGGATAGGATGATGTATAGGTGTAATTGGGGTTGATTAGTGGATGTGTGGAATGGTTTAGTGGGGGTTGTAGGGTAAAATGTGGTTGAGTGGATTTGGTGGGTATTTTGAATGTTAATGTTTTTATTTTTTGGTGTTGTTGGGATGATTAGTGTTTTAGGGTTGTATGTAGGTTGGTTTAATGTATTAGATTGTTGTTTATTTAAATTGGTTTTTTTTTTTTGGGATTTGTGGGGGTTGTTGGAGGATATTTTTTTGGATTTAATATGTTTGGGTTTATGGTTGTGATGATTTTATTGAGTTTTAGGTTGTGGTATGTTTGGTGGTTATGGGGTTATGTTTGATATTGTTGTTTTAGGATGTGTTTGAAGATTGGTTTTGATAAGAATTGTAGGGTGGGTTAGTATGTAGGTTTGGTTTTATTGTTGTTTGTATTTTTTTTGGGAAATTGGGGGGTAGTTAAAATCACTTTATTTATATAAGTAGGTGGGTGGGGAGGAGGAGGTTAAATGAGGTTTGATGATAAGATACAATGTGAAATAAGATGATTTATTATGGGGATGGTTTAGGGTATTTTAAGTTTTTTTTGTATGTTATTTGTAATTTACTAGTATATAATCACTATATGACTATTTATATACTTATGTAAAGATAAAATGATTTTGGTTTAGATTTTTTATTTGTTGGTGGGACTTGTGTTTGTTTATACGTTTTTGGTAATGAGTGGTAGTTCAGAGAGTTAGATAAGTAATTGGTGTTCTTGAGTGACTATTTATTGGGGTGTGCATTTATCAGTTGTTTTTATATTGGGGTTTAATGTTTTTATAGTATTGTTATGTAAGCAAAGTTGTGGGTTGTTTATTTTGTTTTATTTTGATGGGGATAGTTGATATTAGCTTGTGTGATTGGTAGTGACCAGTTGTGAGATATTGATGGATGTGTAATGGGATATTCCCCCAGTGGACCAACAATGGAGATTCTGGGAAGGTGTGGTCGGTTTTGATGAATGGTGGCTTGGTGTGGATTTTATATTGGTTAATTTGGTGTAATGATTGTTTAAGTATTCCCCATGTAGACTTTGTGTCCCCCATCACAGTGGGTATAGGATGTTAAGGGAATGGGCAGGGAGAGTGATTGTGAATTATGAGGTTTGGGGTTGAAGGGGTAGTTAGTAATGCAATGGCAGGTAGTTTAGGTATTAATTTGTTCCCATAGATATGTTTTATTTTGGGGTTGGTTAAAATGGTAATTTTATAAGACCATGTTCCCACACCTGAAGTGTAGGAATAGGCTGATTCTTAGTATGTGAGGTTGTTAGGAGGGTAATGATGGGTGATGGATATAGTGTGGGGTGGTGACTTGAGTGATTGGGTCCTTGACTGAATTGCATTCATTCTTTCCTTGATTTCTTCCTTATTCCTAGGAGCCCAGTAACTCTTTACCTTAGAAACTCTAAAACCCCCAAAAGGGAAGAATATGGTAACTTTTAATATATGTGGAGGGGGCGGGGCAGGGTTGGGGGTATGGGGGGGGGATAAATGGAATTTTTTATGAAAGTATAAATAATAACTGTTGAGTCCTGACTCAGAGGCCTGAATAGAACACTTCAAGGGGGCTGGGGTCCTGAAAGGGAGTGTATGGGAAAAGGGAGGGGCTTTGTAAAAGTTTTCCAGAGGAAAGGAATAGGGGGGAAAAGGTTTAATTTTTGGAGGTAAGGGGGTGGGAGGGTTTGGTGAATTGGGGGTTTTAAGGGGGGGTTAGAGGTGGAGGGATAGGTGGAGATGGGCTTTTTTATGTTGAAAACAACTTGGGGATTTTGAGGTTGACTATTTAAGTCTTTTTCCACAAAAAAGAATCCAGGGGGGGGGAAACTGGTCTGTTTGTAAAGATTTTATGAAAACATTTATTATTATGGTGGGATACACTTTGTTCTGGTTATACAAAGGTAATAGAAGTTGTAAGGAAATATTAATCTTCTTATTAACCATGAAATAGGGAAAGAAAATTGTAAAGGGAGCTGAGTGATGAGTTAAATAAATTAACCTGGACCCTCTCAAGTTGGGGATTCAGGAATGGGGGGGGGGAAATAGGGTCCCGGGCGTCTGGGGGGGGGTTTTTTGGAGCAATGCAAAGTTAAATCTTTCTGGCCAAAAATTTTCTAAATCGCTTTTTTTTGGCCAACGATGCTTTGGGTCCCAAGTTTCTTGTTGTACTACTGGCTTTTTTTTTACCACTCTGTAATAAAATTGCCGGATTCAAATGGATTAGCGCAGGGCCGGTCAGTGGGTGGGGACTAATGTAGGATTTGTATTGATGGATTTTTTAAACAGGTTTTATTTTTCTTAAGTTTCCACTTTTAGGTTTTATTAACCTGGGGGTGGCAAGGGCCACATTTATGTAAGTTGTGCGGATTTTTTACTGGGGGCTTGGTGGTAAATAAGGAGCATATGTTAATATTTTAGGGGGGAATGGAAAGATAATTTATTGGTTTACAAGAAAAAATAATAAATTTCATTGTTTTACACTTTAAAAATACCAATTTCTTACAAGATCCAAACCAACCCATTTAATTATTTAAGGGCTTTTTCTTGGGGGTTTATATAGGACCATTTCCATGTTTTAATATTGGATTCTACCGGAACTTGGGGTTTGGGGCATTTTGGGAAGAAAGTAGGGTTTCACCTAAAAAAAAAGCTGATTGAAATAAAATAAATAAAGCCCATTAATAATATGGAGGGTGGTGAAGATATACATGATGGATTTTTCTGGGTTCCCATGCTCTTGAAAGGCCTTGGGGAGGTTGTTGAAAAAGTAAGTTGGAGGGGGCTTTGAAGGAGAGAGTCAGGGGGTTGATATTGATATGGGGGAAGTTTTTTTTTTTCCATAACCCAAAATAGAAAGGTATTTTTGGACCTGAACCTGCCAACGGGGGTGGGATAAAGGGAGGAAAAAAAAGTGTCCACATCAAAAAGCAAACTACTGTGTTCTTTTTCGGACCTGGGCCACCACTTTGCTGGGGGGGCCCTCTCCCCCCACATCCAACATTATTGCTAATGCTCAAAGCTAGTCCTCATCAGGCAGGGGGGCCCTTTAGAGAAAATAATTGATATAATTTCTCAATCCAATAACCAATGGGAGATAGGGGATGGTTCATGGCTTCTGAGGGAGGTTAGGCCAAGCCATGCTTGGTTCCATCTCGGGATGATAAAGCGTTTACACAAGCCAGGGGGGGGGGTACTCCCCCAGGGGGGGGGGGGACTGGGCCCCCATATCCCCAAAATACCTACTCTTTCTTTTCAGGCCAGAGATTTTTAATGGAAAATGATTGGGGAGTGCGAAGTAGGTGAACCAAAAACACAATTTTTGCTTTAGTTTATGATTGGCGGGCATAGTTTTTTTTCCTCCCTCCCAAGTTTAGCTATTGCTTTTGGGATTTCTTTATGGGTTTTCAAGCTTATTTTAGGGTGAGAAAAATCCTTTGGCACTTTTGTTTAGCCTGTCTTTTTGTGGGGGGGGAACTGGGGGGGAAAATTATTATTTAACCTCTTCTGGGGGGGCCTCCAGTTTTTCTGGTGTATTAAAGGAAGAGCGACTATATTTTTTTTTTTCATTACAAATCCCATCTTGAGGGTTTGGCTTGAAGGAAAAGGGGCGGCCAAGTGATCTTATTAGCCACAGGGACCCACCACTTTAGGAAATAGGAATTGAGGTGTGGAATTAAAAAAACTTAATTAATTTACAAAAACTTTCTTGGTGGGGTTAGAGAGGAAGTTCTCAACGTTTTTGGGTTTTTCAGATTTTGGATGGATTTCATGGGGAAAAAGCAAAAATTTTTTCAAAAAATTAAAAAAAAGTTTATGTTGCCATAGACTGTTGTATTTTTGTTTTTCACCTTGTTGTTCATAACCCTGTTAAAGTTATTTTCTAGTTACATAGGTTCAACTCTTTTCTTGATTCCTTAGGGGCCACCAATTTCTTTTCTTATAAAACTAGTTGGGACCCTGAAGAAGCCTGGACCTTAGCCACTAAAGCTGGATTTCTCTTTCTTCCCAAACCAACACCAGCTATATGATTGTGTTACCCTTTTATGGGGGGGCTGGGGCTCTGCTGGGTAAGGAGTTCCTGGCCCCTTTTTAATACCTTTTTTTCTGGTTTGAAGTAAATTTACTCCTTAGGGTTATTTACCCAAAGGTGGAAAGTTTGGGGGATTTTCTTACGTTTTCGGGTCCATCGCTTTCCATGGGGGGGGCTGGAAAAAACTGGGGCCACAAGGGGGGGGTTTTAGGATGAAAAAGGAGTTTGATAGGCAAATTGGGGACCAAGGGCTTCACTTTGCCCCACTTTAGGCACTTGGGCCCCCACTTCCCCTAGGCTTCATAACCAGTGGCTATTTTTTTTTTTTTGGGAAACAATGGGAAAAGGATCTGATCACTAGGGTTTGAGTTATCAAGGAAATATTTAGGTGATTTGTAAAGCCTCAAACTTCTAACTTTCCTATTATTTTGCTGTTGTGGGGGGTACCTTGGGAGACCAAGTTGGCTTTTCTTCTTTATGTCTTGGGCCTCCCATTGTGGATTTCAACCTTTGTAAAAATTTATGGGCCCTTTAATTGGATCCTGTCCAAAGGCTAAACCTTCTTCACTAAGGGCTTTTCTCCTCTTTGTGGGGAAGGATTTTTCAGGGTGTTGGTAAAAAGGGAGGGGAAAGGTGTTACCCATGATTTAGCATGTGGGGGAACCCCATTTTTGCTGGTTTTACCCATTTTGGGGAAAGATCATTTCAATTACCACTTTTTGTTATATTGGGAGGTCCTCCGGTGAAATAGCCCAGTTGGATTACCAGTAAAAACTAACTCAACTGGAGCAGACGAGGGAGAATTTTTCAGGATTTTTTTGGGGGTATTGGGGTAGTGGAAATCCCTTAGGGGGACTCTCTTAGAGGATGGGTTGGAAGGGCCATATATTTTCACAACAATTGTTTTGTTTTTTCACCCAGGTTTTCCTATATTTGGAGGATTCTTTACCCCAATGTCAGGTAGGGGAACTGGGATTGTGTTTTTGGGGGCTTCCCAAAAAGGTACTCCCCAATGTTGGAATCCGGCCAGGATGGCATATGGGCAGAAAAAGGATGGGTATTTTCCAAAATTGGAAAGGCCAAATTTTTTTTCCCATTTTGGTTTTTTTTTGTCATGAGTAGCTATTTTCCAACCCTAAGTTTGGAGGGGGGGTTGGAATTTAGTGAAATTTTCACCCCCTGGTATTGAACTGAGAAAATTTGGGAGTGGGAATTTTGGTGGGCTCCATACTTAACTGGTGCATTTTGGAAGGTCAACATATAATTTACAGGAATTTTATGGGATCAAAATTGGGCATGTGTTTACTAATGGCTCTGTTGCATGGAGGTGGTAATCTATTTTATATATTTTTCAAATGGATTTACCAAACCTTTCATAGATTTTCATTTCTTATTTTTCTTATTTTAATGCAATTGTCGGGGGTCTTTTCCATACGGGACTTGTGGTTTCCACTAAATGCCTCTGAATGGGCTTTGGCCACTAAGCTCTTCAGGTGTGGGCTGTTTCAGGGTTTAGGGGTACTGGAGAAAAAAAACCGCACCACAGGGGGTGCTGGTTGTCACTTGGGGGGGGATTTGTTGTAAAAGTTCTTCCAATAATACAGAACAAGGCAGGTTGCCCCAAAGGGGATAGAGGGATTTGGCCCCTGGCCTTTCCACTATCTTTTCTCATCAGCCCCCTTTTTCTGGGGAACCTTTTTGCAAAAAATAAAGAGTTCCTCTAGTGCATATGTAGGATTTTCTCCCACCCTTTCTTCCCCACTATTTTATTCAAATGTCCTGTTTACACTAAAGTTTCCTTTTGATTAGGGCCCCATAATTTACCACATTTAATCATGCAAAATGGGTAACTTTGTTTTTCAAAAGGGATGGCTCCTTTTGCAAGGGGCATTGTCGGGGTATCATCCTCCGAGGACCTGGTAAACAATCCTTAAAATAGTGCCACCATACTTTCTGGGGGGGCGCTTCTGGGTTTTTAAGTATCCAATTTTAGCTTTGACCCCATTGTTTCAAAGGGGAAAAACATAGCATTGGGGCCACCTTGAAACCCCCACAAGGGAGGCTGGCCCAAAGCCTATTGAGTCGTTGTGGACGTGAAAAAAGGATTAGTTGAATAAATTTTTTAGGTCACAGTGGAATGGGGCAATTAATTCAAAAAAAATACAGATTTAAAAAATGTAATATAGGTTAAGAAACACAAAGTTTGCCGCTCTTTAAAAAAATACATAGTTTGTGTGCAAGGGCACCCCCCCACAACACTTGGCAGGATAAAAATGGAGTGGGGGACTGGGAAGGATGTTGCTGTGGCACTTTAAGAATGTTTTGATTTGGGCTGGATTATCTCTGAGTGGGTTGGGAGGGGGCCAATCGGGGGAGAGTTTCTGTGTCGTATTTTTTCATTTATGTGCTTTCCTGTATATTTTGAGTTACCAAAAATTTCTCGGGGAGTATCCTTTAATAGGGACGAAAAAATCTTTGGCTTGGGCACAACAGCAAAAGCTTTTTAATCTGTCTTGTTGGGGGAAGGGGAGGGTGGACCAGGGGATAAACAATTTTTACAAATACACAATTATTAAATTTTTCCCCAAAATCAGCTGATAAAGTGCTGGGGGAAGAAAAATGGAGGATTTTGTTTATATTGAGGGGATAAGTTAATTGGGAGAGAGAAACAAAAACTGACGGGGGGGGAGGGTGTGAAGGACCAAAAACTATCAGCCCCCCGGGATGGGGCTCACCCAGGATGAATTTTTGGGGATAAAAATGCGTGGCTTCCTCTAGGAGGAAGAAGGGTAAAGCCAACAGCCAATGGCATAGAATTCCTGCCTAATGAAATAGGATTTTTTTTAATAATTTTAAACTATGTTTGTTTTCTCCGTTTATAACCAGAATAACAAACATTATTTATTCAAAACGGGTTTTTATACTCCCGTTCTTGATTTATATTTCAAAAAAAACAAAAGAAAAACCGTAGGGGGGACACAGGCTGGGAAATTCCTCCTTGGTTCATGGGGGGGGCTGGGGCCCCCCAATTTGAAGAGGGGACCCCCTGGGACAATAAGAACAGGAGGTGGAAAGTATAAGGAGCGAGGTGGATGCCTAGAGGTTAGCCCCTTTCCATGAGGCCCACCACCCACCGAATATTGGGGATTCTTCCAGAGGGACCAAGTCCCCAGAGCCAGGCCCAGCTCACTATATTTTAAATCAATTTTTTTTTTCTTGTCCTTTTTACAATTTTCCGACAAATTTCTGAAAGGCAGAAATTGTCTTTTTAACAATCAATGTGTGGTCATTTAATCGTTGTGGCTTTGTTTGTTGTTTCCCCTTTCCTCAAAAAAAAAAAAGTATATTTTACCGGATCAATGAGGATTGATCCTACAATCCCCGTCGGGCTGATGATTCGTTTGCACGCCAGTTAGAATTGCTAAAGGGGGGAGGGGACAGGGCCTGGGAAGGGGGTAATCGCGGCCTTATGCGGGGTTGTTCAGTGCTGTCCCCTCAAAAAAAAAGAGAAGGCATGGTGGGTGGGGTCCCATACAAAAGGTGGGGAGGGTTGTTGTTCCCCCCCCCCCCCCCCCCCGGTACAGGATGCCATCTGTGGCCCAACCAGCCCATAGCCCAAGCCCTGCGGCCAGGGGTAAAAAAAAACCTGGGTACAGA
The DNA here is from genome assembly GCA_025583905.1 of Ia io. NCBI lineage: Eukaryota > Metazoa > Chordata > Mammalia > Chiroptera > Vespertilionidae > Ia > Ia io. Next base: position 24,200 of record JAJQQW010000658.1, on the reverse strand, counting down.
AATGGAAAAGGTGCTTTGCAACCATTTTGGCCCCCCCGATTTTTTTTCTCAAGCCCTCGGGGGTGCCAACTAGGAAAGTTTGGAAGGGTGAGAAAAAGCCAGGGCCAGTGCAATCAGTTCAGTCAAAATAACCAACTTTTTGCTGGGTAAATGTTAATTTTTACCAGGGGGGGTGAGGAAAAAAACCTCTGGAGGGGTCGGGGGGAGAGACAAGAAGGTGGTTTCCCTTATCCCCTGCCTTGGGGACGGGGGAAAAGAATGCCACTGAGTAAAGCTTTCCTGAAGAGATTTGGGGCCAGGGGCAGGGGGAACAAGGCAAAAAAGGGGGCATTTTGAAACAGAGGGGGTGGACAGAAGCAGAAAAAGCCAGTGTATTATTACAGGTCAAAATGGTTGTGGGGCACCGGGTGGGCTTGCGGGGGGCAGCCGGGCCACGTATGGCACAGAAAGAGCAAACCCCTCAACCTGGTGAGACGGGTTTTTCTGGGGGGGGCTTGGGGCCTTTATGGACGCACGGGTCAGAAGAGGAATTGGAGAAAAACCTGGAACGAATGGTGAAAGCCAAGGGGAAAGTTAAATTATGCATAACTTATTACTGTGGTTTGTTTCAATATGGTATCCTACGAGTCCCACAGGCATAGCCCCTATTTTAAAAAATTAATTAAAAATCAAAAATCCACTTTTTTTAAAAAGCAAAAATTGGAATAACCTTGTAAATTCCCCTTGGGGGGCAGATCACTTTTGTGTAAAGTTATATAGATTGGGCCCCATATAACCTAATCTTTGCTGGGCTGCTTGTTAAACACCTAAAAAACTGTATAATATAATATTGGAGGGTTCCAAATTTGTAATTGTGGGAAAAAAAAATATTTATTAAAAAAAAGGAAAATTAACCGTAGTCCACATATAAATTACCCGAGTTTCCACAACAAGTAGTCAGTCACCCCACGCCAGTTGCCCCTCAGGCAAGTCACCCCAATGTCCCCAGCCCCAATCCAACCGCAAGCAGGAGTTTTGGGGGGACACATGGACCAGTGGGCAGGGGGGTTGCAAGGTGGAATAAAACGTTGGTGTCTGGGGCTGTTTCATTGGATGGATGTAAAATTTACTTTTGGGAAACACAGTGCTGCTGGGGAACAATGATCACTGTGAGGGCAATGGGCCCCCAAAGGTGAAAAACACACACCAGAAAGGAAATTAGCAAAATGGGTACTTACAAAGAGCTCCCCACTGTTGGGGTGGTCAGGTAAAAAAAAAATCACCTGAGGGGACCAATTTCCACAAATCCATGGGTCATTGCTTGAACCTTATCCGATGGGGACACCCACCCCAACCAGATTCACGAAACACAATGGACAAGGAACCGCGGGGGGCCCATTGGTTTAATCCCAGCAAAAAATTTTCCCAAGGCCTTTTATCCTAGCTCGCAGCTTTTCTGGGGTTCTTCTCCTGGGAAAGGAGCCCCGGGGTTTCTTTTTTGCTAGGTATTTTTTGAAAAGGGGGACCCCCTTAGATAAAAGTGTTTTTCGAGATCCTTTCAGGCCTTTGCTGGGAAAAGGTCTTGCTAAACTGCCAACTCCCTCCTCCCCCACCAATTTCCCACCCAGGAAAAGGGGGATAAGCACTAAATGGGGGTAAACCCCTCCAAAGCCTCCTCCATGGTGGAAAACCAAACTTATGCAATAAACCTTGGCAAGTAAATTAACAGTGGGTTTCCCAAAGCATCTGATCGAATCCAGATTTTCCTAATTTGATGACTGCCAAATTGGTGTGCCCTCAATGTTTTAAACTTTTTTTGCCTCAGGGAAATGGAGAAAGGGGTGACCTGTCCCCTACATATTAATAAAAGCCTTTTGTACTCTCCAAACTATGGGTATTTGGGTCTATGGCAAGCCAAAATACCCCATTTTTACATACCTAACACGTTGGTAAATTTGCTCATATAAGTGCCCTCTAAATGGGCATGGGCCATTTTCTTTTTTCCCCATAAGAAGGTGGGGGAGGGACTGTCTGTCTTTTTCTTGGGAAGAGGTGTTGATACCAACTTGCCCGCCGAGGGGTTCCATATGACTTTTGGTCCCTCCAAGCTTATTAAAAAGGGCCGTGGGGTGCTGGGGATTTTGAAACCAACACGCTGATTTTGCCCAAAAAAGTCCCAGAGTTTCCCCTAAACTGTGGTGGTGCATCTATAGCTTTATTTCATCATCATAAATCTTGTGGAAACTGAAGTAGAAAGAACAAGAGCTGTTTTAAGTGTATATTTTTCCACAACACTCGTTTTTTTTGGGCTGGAGTGGGTTATGGGAGTGAAACTTGATTTTTATTTCCATTCCCAGAAAAACCTTGGCTGAAAAAGTTATATGCCCCCCGTCATAACAACCACCAAATTGGCCCTCCCATTTTTGAGGGGGACCAACTTTATAATCATTTTTTCAGAGGTAGTACTTTGCTGCCCAGGGAGTCCCCCATTTATGGTGGTAAAAAGTTCAAGGTCTTTCCTACAAGTGGGACACTGTGTTTTTTTTTTTCTGGTTTTTTTTAAACGAAGCACCTTCCCCATTTTTGACTATGTTTCTCAATTTTAAATCCTATCACTATGGGCCCCTGAGAGGAGGAAGGGTGTGGCAGGGCAAAAGAAGCATATTTTTTTATTCCCCGTCAGGGCCCAGACAAAGGAGGCTCAGAGAAGAGAAAGGGGGAGGGCCCAACCCTGTTTTTTGGGGTTTACCCCAGCCCCCCTCTTGGGATTGGGCAGCTGTTTTTCTTTGGAATTTATTCTGCTTTCCCATTGATTCCAAAAGTTCTCTCTCAGCCTTTGGGTCCCGTGGGTTGCAAAGTTCCCAAGGCAATTGTAAGAGGTTTATTATAAAGCCCATGGGACCCCCTGTGGTGCCAGCCCCAGGACTGGAAGTGTCAAGTTCCCCAAAGGGATCCAAGACCACAGGGCCCCAAATTTTTTACACACACAAAGTCCACCTCCTCACAAATAAATAGTTTGGAGGGGCCCCTTTCCCACTTTTAAAACAATTTTTTCTCAGGTGGCCTACAAGAGAAAACCACCAATTCAACAAGCAAACCAGGTCTCCTGAAAAACCTGCTTTTTGCCCTGAAGTTTTTTCCCTCCCCTTCGCCACCACGTACAGAAATCCGGGCCTTCTATTTTCTCTCCCTATATTTCTTTTTTAAAAATAATTTTTTATTATGAAAAGTTTTTTCATATAATTAAAGATTACAACTTTTCCATTAGTGGGAAAGGAGTAATCTTTTTTGTAAATCAAAACGTGCATGTGCCAGTTTTAAATTAAATGGAGGTTTCCCCCCCTAGCTTATTATGATTGGCCCTCTAGCCTTTAAGAAATTAAGAAACAGGAAAAAAACAGGATTTACCTTTGCCTTTGGGAAGGCCCCCATCCCCCCACCCTTCTACAAGCCCCCCCAGGTAAACTGCCTTCTCCTTACCTCTGAATTAAAGTTTTTTCTCTCGCTTTTTTTTTCTTTTTTCTCAATCTATTGTTTATTGGAATTTTTTTAGAGAGAGGAAGGGGTAAAGAGAGGGATAAGAGAGAGATAGAAACATCGATGAGAGAGGGAACTCATCATGGGTCTGGCTAAAAAACGGCCCTCTTTACAATCGGGGGGCCCCCCCCCCACTGGGGAAAAATCGAACCCAAAAAAAAACCTTGGGGCATGTGGGTATTTAACCGGAAAATTGAAAAACAGCAACCAGGGGGACCCTCTTGGCTTGCCTGGGTTCTCCGAGGGTCGGGCTTCAACAAAGCTGAGCTACACCAGCCCTGGGCCATCACTTTGCTTTTTCTTTATTAATACCGCTGGACGACTCCTTCAGGCTGAAGCTTGGGGGCAGCACAGCAAGTACCATTTACCATAGGGGGGTACTGTGGGCGGGGTCTTACCGGGCATAAAAATAGAGGAAATATATTTTTCTCCATGGGATCATGGAAGGCTGGAAGTCCCCAGAGAAAAAAGGGGCGGCTGGGCAAGGACCCCCAGTGTCCCTGGTGAGAGCCAGCATTCCCTGGGGGCCATAAGGATGGCCCTTCTTCTTCTCTTAGGTGAGAACCCTCCCACAATGGGCGGGAAAGGGGCTTAAGGAAAGTTTTTTTTTCATCTGAGGTTCCCCTGGGTTCCCCCTCTTTATACTTAGGTTGTAACCGGTTTAATAAATAATGCCGGTTTTTTTTTTTCCAATAGTGGAGGGAGTTTACACACATATTTTAAATAACCCCGGGTTTATTCCCACCGGGGTTTTATCAATTAAATCCTTCCTCAATTTAGGGGTTTATAAAAAAGCCGTGAGGGGAGTGACCCCTGTGTGGGCCAGGCCCTGGGAGTGGTGGGTGGGTTCCCCCCCCCAAGGTCAAAGGAACCAACAGCCCAAATAAACAAACAAAGGTCCCCAATCATCACAATAACTTTGGAGGTCTCCCCCCCACCTTAACAAGGTATTTCTTAACAGTTAATCCCGGGGCATTTTTATTAATTGGGTTTAATCAATTAAATCTTTACATATTTTTTAAAACTGGTTTTTTTTTTTAATTAAATCCACACTTTATTTTAAATTTCAGTTATCAAGCAATCCGCAATCATTATTTAATAATCGGTTTATCAATTAAATCCACCATTTAATTAAAAACTGGGTTAATGCTGGGGATTTACTTTTGTTAACCCCAGATTTTAAATAATAAAGGGAAATAACCATTAATAACCGGATTAAAAAAATTTTTGAATTTTTGTAGTTTTCAATCAAAAGAAAAAACAATTGGAAATAAAATTTTTCAAGAGAGAAAAAACATCAGCCGAAAACTGGTTTTATTTTATTTGGGCCCTTCAAGTGGGATAAGAGCGTCCGGCCTGCTGGGGGGACCCCCATGGAAAGGGTTCCCCCCAGGTTTTCGATTTCCCCGGGGTCCCAAAGGGGCAAAAGTGTAACCTTTGGTTTTTTGCGGGCAACATCACCCCAAGTAAAGGGGGTGTTTGGTGCAGGAAGGCCAGGGCAAAGCTGGATTTGATGTTTTCTTCCTGGGCTCTCTAATCCCTCTCCCCTTTTTCCTCTCTGTTAAAAAAAAAAAATCAAATAAAATATATTTTATTTAAAAACAAAAAGAGAGAGAAAAACATCAAAAAGTGGGGCTTTATATTCCAAAGTAAATGGGTCCATCCCGCTAGCTATTTTACATTTTTCACCCATTTTTTTTCCCCATTTCCTTTTTAAAAATCTTCTTTTCCCATTTGGCTTGTAAATTGAAGATTGGCAAAAATTGTTTGCTTTGCAGAGCAACATTTTTAATTCCCTTTTTCCTGCCAAAGTTGTTTTGATTTTTTTTTTATTTTTGCCAATAATGCTGCTTTTTAATTTTGTTTGGGTCTTTCAAAAATTTTTATTTCGGTTGGACCTGGATGTTTCCTATGGTCTTTTTTCCACATCGACAAAAAAAATCATTGCCTTTTTAAATAGTGGTTTTTTTAAAACCCCAGTGGTTCACAAAAGTTTACATCTTTGAGAAGATAGAGGCCAAAATGTTGGCCACCCCCATAAGCTTCCTTCTGGAAGTAAATTACGAATAAATCTTTCAGCAGGCTCCAACTTTTTTCTTCAAAAATAAAAGTTAAAAATGAAATTAAAATTTTTTTCCCGCAAATGCTTCCATTTTTTGTTTTTTTGGCACGAAAATTCGACATTTTTTTTAAGCGTAAAAAAATTATTCCTATGGATAGTTTTTTTAAACACCTTATCAGAAAAATTTGACATATATGAAGCTTTTTTTGGGAAGCCCCCCTGTTGGTTGTCAATACAAACAAAAAATAGCAAAATTTACCATATCAAAAATCGTATAATATATTATCAACCAACATAATTGTGTTTTGAAAAAAAAATTCTGCAATTATTAACCCAGTACACCTAGTAAGGGAGCCGCAATTTCCCCCCATTCATGAGGGGTTTCAACCCTCATGGGGCCCTAAAATCCCACTTTTCAAAGGGCCCCCCACCCCTCCGTAATAAAACCACCCCACCACATTGGGGAAGTAGGTTAGGTTAGCAAACTATGTTGGGCTATTTAGAAGGGACATTAACATTCAGTTTTCATGGTCCCTATGGTTTCCCTAGTTCTCCCCTGGGCCGCCCACTTTCAATCTCCCAACTTCCTTCTCCCAGCAAAAATATTCCAGCCCACACTCCCACCCATTTCCCCTTGTGGGTTTCAGTCCCCCCCCTTGCTATCCTTTGCTTTTTGCCCCTCTCTCCTGGGTTCCCTGGGTGTTGAGCCCAAAATTTTTAAATGGGGAAGTAAGGGGAAAGGGCTGGGGGGAAGAAGGATGATTGAGGAACCCCAGGAAGAAAAACCCCTTTTTCCCAGTAAGGGGAGGGTGGGAAAGGGCCCAGGGGGGGTGGGGGGTCACTCCCAATTAAACACAGATTGGGAGAGGAATTTGGGGGAGGGGCCCTCCCTTTTCAACTTATTATTTTCTGGGGAGCAGTGTTAAGTGTTCCCACTGCGTTTTACCCCCTGGAATGGCCCCCTTTCACCATGTGGACCTTTCTAAACTGGAGGAAGGGAACCTGGGGGGGACCCTGGCCCTAAGACTGGGGGCTTTCCTAAAAATTGGGTTTCATTTATTTCTGCCAGATATTTTTACTGGAGCACCCTACTATTTACTTTTTTTCCCAAGCAGTGTTTTCCCATAGGTTACAAGGGGGGTGTTTGGTCGTAGGGTTGAGAAAATTTTTCTGAACCCTCCGAGGGGGAAAACCTACTGTCCTGGGGAGGGTTCTTGTTCCCTGGCTTGCCCTTCACTGCTTCAACCACTGGCCTCTTGATCCTTGCCCCTTCCCCCCCACTATTATTTTTCTAAACCAATTTTCCATAACCTTCAAAAAAGGTTTGGGCACAGGGGATAAAATTAAGATGGTTTGATATGGAAAATGGCTTGGGGACAAAAAAGCTGAGGGGGGGGGGCAAGATTCCTGGCTTGGACCACCCTTGTGCTTGGGACAAAAAACATAATATTAATTTAATCCCCTGAAAACTGGAGGGTCAAAAGCTTAAGGCACACCGGGGTTTTTTGGGAGCTTTGGGGTTAAACTCACACACCTGTTATTGAGTGACCTCGGGGGCTGCCATTGTTAGGTGCCAGTGATGGGATGTGTTAATGGAGGGGGGGGCCGGGCCGGGAGCCTAAAAGGGTGTGTGAGAGTTTTTTTGGGGGGACAAAGGTTCTCCCTGAAAAAAGTGCAAAATAAAACTGCTTACCAAACAAAACTGCCCATGCTAGAATGGGCCCCATTCCTAAGTAAGTATGTGTGGTGTTTTACGTTTTTCTCCAGACACCTCCACAGAAAACCCTTATGAAATGGGAATTTATAAAGTATTGCAAACACAAAAAAATACTCTCAAAATCCCCCATTTTTTTACAGATTGAAGGAAAACTGGTGGGGCTCAACTGCAATCAGGGGGAAGGGAACACAACCAAACTGGCTGTCCCCCTCCCCCCCACCCATCATCTGAAGTGCAAAGGCGGAACCCAAAGGTTTTTGCTAAGGAGAAAAAGTTAAAAAAACCAAGCCCTGGTAGGGGAAAGATGTGGAGGTTCCAAAACCAGGGAGGGAACCTTTTACTGCCATTACTAAAACTGGCCTGTGAACCGAAAGCTAATAAAACAGCCCCCCCTTCCCCTTTGGGGGGGCTTGCCAACGGGCCGTTTGCCACTCAAAAAAATGGCTGCACAAGTTTGGAAAGCGAAAAGAGGGATTGGCCCTTTTCTGCCCTAATCCTTTAAAAAAAACCTGGGGGTGGGGGGGCCCTTTTGAGGTTGGCAGCCCCCGGGGCTGGGTTCACATTTTGGGCAGGGTAAAAGTGGCTCACCCCAAAAATGGCCTTGTAGTCCCCCATCAGGGACGAATGGGTGGTCCTTCCTTCCCTGCCCAAGTACGTTACATAAAAGCCCTCCCCGGGCCCCATTGGCACAAACTTGGTCCCCCCCAAACCGCGAAAGGACAATCTATACAGGTAAAGGGTCCTCACTACACTGGGCCCTTAGGGAAAGCAAAATCCAGAAGCAATGCACAACAACCAAACATCAGCATAATCCCGGGCAAACTAAGTTCCCAGGATCCCACCGCCCAAATATATTCCCCTGTAAAACCCTGCTGTGCTGAAGAGAGAATAACCAGATCAAGGGGGAAAAATGGGGGAAGGGGTTTCCCAACTAGCAAGGCCGTCAATCAATTACCCCATGCCAGGAGGCCCCCGTGAAAAAACATCCTGTTAATGTCTAACCTCCTTTTCTTCCAATCAAAAAAACCTTGGACCAATGATGACCCCATCAAATTGGCCCCCCCCCCCCTTTTTTTTACTTCCCTGGGGAAGCAAGGGGCCCCACCCCCCTGTGGGAGGGCCCAAACCCCCATGAGTGGGGGGTCTCCCAGGGGTCTAAACCCACAGGACCAAAGACTGGCAGAACCCCCATCCTCAACCACTAACCCTGTAAGTCCCCCCCAACTCAGCCGCCCCAATCATACATTGCTGGAGGATTGCCCTGAAAGGAAGCAGGATGAGGCACCCCCCCTAGGGGGACCCGTGTTGAGTATGAGAACAATGCTTTGTACCCCAAACCCTACCCCCTTGCAAAAGCAAAAAGGAAAATAAAGGGGGCTTCATTTCCCACAAGGCCACTGGGCTCCAAACGACCCCCCCACCCTCTCCCGCGAAAAACCAAAAAACCCAAACAACCCCCACCCGGCTTCCCCTCAAAAACACAGTCCCCCCCTACCACCCCCCCAATATAAGGAACCCCAGGGGGGTAACTAGGAAAATTTAGCCAAAAACCCTGAGGGCCCCCACTTTTGAGTGCTTAGGCCCAGACCCCCATCTGGAAAAAATCTGATGGGCCCCAAAGATGGGACTGCGGCCTTATACAGTGTGTTGTTAAGGAATGGTGGCCCGAGGCGCCCTTTTTGAACGGTCCCCCTTGTGATGGGCAACCCCCCCCCCCCTGGGTCCCCTGTGTGACCTTCCCCCCCCTAGTGGGGTGAATCCTCCCCCCCCACAGGAATGTTCTGGAGTTTAAACCAGCATTGATAGTGTTTTTTATTAGCTCAGCAAAAAATACTTGTGTTATTTCCCACTGACCAAATGGGGCCCCTAAACGCAGTGTTTTTAATAATGGCCCCTTTTTTGAGC
>JAJQQW010001535.1:30000-32500 GCA_025583905.1 Ia io | reverse complement strand
GACAAATTAAAATAAAAAAAATAGGGAAAAAAAAGTAAAAAAAAGAGTAGATAAAAAATAGTCATTATATAAATAATTAGATAAAAAATTAAAAAAATTTTAGATATAAGAAAGAAAACTTTTCTACAATAATTAAAAAAATCAAATAATTCAAAAAGAATAAATTAGATAAGAATAAAAACTAAAAAACAACTTTTGTAAAAAAAAAAAAAGGAAATAAAAAAATAAAAAAAAATAAAAAGGAAAAATAAAATAAACAGAGGTGAATTATCAAGAAAAAAAATTATTCACTCAAAAAACGATCAGAAGAAATCTACAACACGAACGAAAGTGAGATTAAGTTTGCGGGAGAAGGGAGAGTATGAGACTGAAATGCATACTAGGAGAGAAAATGGAGCGTTCAAAAATAAAAAGAAAGAAAAGAATTAAAAATGGGGTAAAAATAAAGGTGAGGGGTTTTTAGAGGGCAAGAACATTACCTTTGTAATTTCATTACGGTGTAAAGTTAATAATAATTAACTACCACGCTGAATATAGGATAGAATTGCATCAAAATAAATAAAGGAAACCAGAAAAAAAGGAAAAAAATTACAGGGGTTGAGGGTATTTAGATAAAAGAAAGGATAAACAAAACCCCATCTGCGGAAAGATACAACTTAGACAAAAAATAAAAAATCACTGTTAAAACATGGGAACCAAATTTGAGGAAAAACCCAATACTAAAAAGGAAATAATAAAAAAAATACAAAAAAAAAAAAAAAAAAAAAAAAAAAAAAAAAAAAAAAAAAAAAACAAAAAAAAAAAAAAAAAAAAAAAAAAAAAAAAAAAAAAAAAAAAAAAAAAAAAAAAAAAAAAAAAAAAAAAAAAAAAAAAAAAAAAAAAAAAAAAAAAAAAAAAAAAAAAAAAAAAAAAAAAAAAAAAAAAAAAAAAAAAAAAAAAAAAAAAAAAAAAAAAAAAAAAAAAAAAAAAAAAAAAAAAAAAAAAAAAAAAAAAAAAAACAAAAAAAAAAAAAAAAAAAAAAAAAAAAAAAAAAAAAAAAAAAAAAAAAAAAAAAAAAAAAAAAAAAAAAAAAAAAAAAAAAAAAAAAAAAAAAAAAAAAAAAAAAAAAAAAAAAAAAAAAAAAAAAAAAAAAAAAAAAAAAAAAAAAAAAAAAAAAAAAAAAAAAAAAAAAAAAAAAAAAAAAAAAAAAAAAAAAAAAAAAAAAAAAAAAAAAAAAAAAAAAAAAAAAAAAAAAAAAAAAAAAAAACAAAAAAAAAAAAAAAAAAAAAAAAAAAAAAAAAAAAAAAAAAAAAAAAAAAAAAAAAAAAAAAAAAAAAAAAAAAAAAAAAAAAAAAAAAAAAAAAAAAAAAAAAAAAAAAAAAAAAAAAAAAAAAAAAAAAAAAAAAAAAAAAAAAAAAAAAAAAAAAAAAAAAAAAAAAAAAAAAAAAAAAAAAAAAAAAAAAAAAAAAAAAAAAAAAAAAAAAAAAAAAAAAAAAAAAAAAAAAAAAAAAAAAAAAAAAAAAAAAAAAAAAAAAAAAAAAAAAAAAAAAAAAAAAAAAAAAAAAAAAAAAATAAAAAAAAAAAAAAAAAAAAAAAAAAAAAAAAAAAAAAAAAAAAAAAAAAAAAAAAAAAAAAAAAAAAAAAAAAAAAAAAAAAAAAAAAAAAAAAAAAAAAAAAAAAAAAAAAAAAAAAAAAAAAAAAAAAAAAAAAAAAAAAAAAAAAAAAAAAAAAAAAAAAAAAAAAAAAAAAAAAAAAAAAAAAAAAAAAAAAAAAAAAAAAAAAAAAAAAAAAAAAAAAAAAAAAAAAAAAAAAAAAAAAAAAAAAAAAAAAAAAAAAAAAAAAAAAAAAAAAAAAAAAAAAAAAAAAAAAAAAAAAAAAAAAAAAAAAAAAAAAAAAAAAAAAAAAAAAAAAAAAAAAAAAAAAAAAAAAAAAAAAAAAAAAAAAAAAAAAAAAAAAAAAAAAAAAAAAAAAAAAAAAAAAAAAAAAAAAAAAAAAAAAAAAAAAAAAAAAAAAAAAAAAACAAAAAAAAAAAAAAAAAAAAAAAAAAAAAAAAAAAAAAAAAAAAAAAAAAAAAAAAAAAAAAAAAAAAAAAAAAAAAAAAAAAAAAAAAAAAAAAAAAAAAAAAAAAAAAAAAAAAAAAAAAAAAAAAAAAAAAAAAAAAAAAAAAAAAAAAAAAAAAAAAAAAAAAAAAAAAAAAAAAAAAAAAAAAAAAAAAAAAAAAAAAAAAAAAAAAAAAAAAAAAAAAAAAAAAAAAAAAAAAAAAAAAAAAAAAAAAAAAAAAAAAAAAAAAAAAAAAAAAAAAAAAAAAACAAAAAAAAAAAAAAAAAAAAAAAAAAAAAAAAAAAAAAAAAAAAAAAAAAAAAAAAAAAAAAAAAAAAAAAAAAAAAAAAAAAAAAAAAAAAAAAAAAAAAAAAAAAAAAAAAAAAAAAAAAAAAAAAAAAAAAAAAAAAAAAAAAAAAAAAAAAAAAAAAAAAAAAAAAAAAAAAAAAAAAAAAAAAAAAAAAAAAAAAAAAAAAAAAAA
>JAJQQW010000165.1:0-60691 GCA_025583905.1 Ia io | reverse complement strand
GGTTTAGGTACAGGGTTACGGTCACAGTGTAGTAACATTTGGAATTCACAATGAATGAGCTTCAACCACTGGACAAATGGGAGTGTCGCACTGAGAATTCACAACTCCAGACTAGGGAAATATTTAGAAATGTGCTCCATACACAAGAAAACATGTTCCAATAGACTGAATATCTGAACAGCACAATTTTTGTCACTGGGAAATCTTGTTCAAACAGCAGAGGACCGAGTGTGACACTGTTTACATTTATTTTTCCCGTCAAAAGGAGTTGGCGTTACCGGGAAAAGGAGTTGGTGAAACACTGAAAAATTCATTTTCCTAGAGCTATAGAACAGAATGAAAGTATTGAGAACACTAAGAAATGAAAATGGTAGTTAGGCTAGTGTTCCAAGTAGCGTTTTAATGTGCCTTTTAAAAGCCGGTATGACACCCGTGTTAAAAATGAAAACTCTCAGAGCTCAAAACAACAGACCTGTGGGATGTGTCAGAGTTTCTCTGGAACTCTTGGAATACGTTTTAGAACCCGAACATCTCTACTGAATTTTGATATACTGGGAATATGTTTCCAAAGCGCTGTGAAAGGTGGGATAGGCTTTCAAGTGGTAACAATGGTTAAAGTGCTGGTATATTTGTAAAAAAAAGCTGTTTAACCAAATTGGAATTCACAATGAAGGAGCTTGAGTCACTGGAATAAAGGGACTCCAACTCGGGAAATCCACAATGATAACCTAGGTGAATATATAAGAAAGTGCTTCAATCACTAGGAATACGTAAATAAAGGCCCTAATATCTGTAAAACATTGTTTCATGACAAGGAGATCGTGCTCAAAGAACATAGAACCGAGTTGGATACCGGTTACATTTGTAATTCAGGGTCAATGTGTTGGCTTTTTGAGAGAAGCCTGGTTAGGCCGTTCCACCGGAAGTGATGACGTCACCAAGGGGGAGGGGCCACGTGGGCAGGCTCAAGTGATCCCAGGTGATGATGATTTGGCCAGGGGACCAGCTGGGAGTGATGACCTCATCGAGGTTAGTTCTGGTGTTAGGGTTTGAGAATTGGGGTTTGGGCTAGGGTTAGGGTTAGGATAAGGGTTCGGGCTAGCTAGGGTTCAGGCACAGATTAGGACTAGTTTTAGGGTTTGGGTTAGAGGTTTAGGTACAGGGTTACGGTCACAGTGTAGTAACATTTGGAATTCACAATGAATGAGCTTCAACCACTGGACAAATGGGAGTGTCGCACTGAGAATTCACAACTCCAGACTAGGGAAATATTTAGAAATGTGCTCCATACACAAGAAAACATGTTCCAATAGACTGAATATCTGAACAGCACAATTTTGTCACTGGGAAATCTTGTTCAAACAGCAGAGGACCGAGTGTGACACTGTTTACATTTATTTTTTCCCGTCAAAAGGAGTTGGCGTTACCGGGAAAAGGAGTTGGTGAAACACTGAAAAATTCATTTTCCTAGAGCTATAGAACAGAATGAAAGTATTGAGAACACTAAGAAATGAAAATGGTAGTTAGGCTAGTGTTCCAAGTAGCGTTTTAATGTGCCTTTTAAAAGCCGGTATGACACCCGTGTTAAAATGAAAACTCTCAGAGCTCAAAACAACAGACCTGTGGGATGTGTCAGAGTGTCTCTGGAACTCTTGGAATACGTTTTAGAACCCGAACATCTCTACTGAATTTTGATATACTGGGAATATGTTTTCCAAAGCGCTGTGAAAGGTGGGATAGGCTTTCAAGTGGTAACAATGGTTAAAGTGCTGGTATATTTGTAAAAAAAAAGCTGTTTAACCAAATTGGAATTCACAATGAAGGAGCTTGAGTCACTGGAATAAAGGGACTCCAACTCGGGAAATCCACAATGATAACCTAGGTGAATATATAAGAAAGTGCTTCAATCACTAGGAATACGTAAATAAAGGCCCTAATATCTGTAAAACATTGTTTCATGACAAGGAGATCGTGCTCAAAGAACATAGAACCGAGTTGGATACCGGTTACATTTGTAATTCAGGGTCAATGTGTTGGCTTTTTGAGAGAAGCCTGGTTAGGCCGTTCCACCGGAAGTGATGACGTCACCAAGGGGGAGGGGCCACGTGGGCAGGCTCAAGTGATCCCAGGTGATGATGATTTGGCCAGGGGACCAGCTGGGAGTGATGACCTCATCGAGGTTAGTTCTGGTGTTAGGGTTTGAGAATTGGGGTTTGGGCTAGGGTTAGGGTTAGGATAAGGGTTCGGGCTAGCTAGGGTTCAGGCACAGATTAGGACTAGGTTTAGGGTTTGGGTTAGAGGTTTAGGTACAGGGTTACGGTCACAGTGTAGTAACATTTGGAATTCACAATGAATGAGCTTCAACCACTGGACAAATGGGAGTGTCGCACTGAGAATTCACAACTCCAGACTAGGGAAATATTTAGAAATGTGCTCCATACACAAGAAAACATGTTCCAATAGACTGAATATCTGAACAGCACAATTTTGTCACTGGGAAATCTTGTTCAAACAGCAGAGGACCGAGTGTGACACTGTTTACATTTATTTTTCCCGTCAAAAGGAGTTGGCGTTACCGGGAAAAGGAGTTGGTGAAACACTGAAAAATTCATTTTCCTAGAGCTATAGAACAGAATGAAAGTATTGAGAACACTAAGAAATGAAAATGGTAGTTAGGCTAGTGTTCCAAGTAGCGTTTTAATGTGCCTTTTAAAAGCCGGTATGACACCCGTGTTAAAATGAAAACTCTCAGAGCTCAAAACAACAGACCTGTGGGATGTGTCAGAGTGTCTCTGGAACTCTTGGAATACGTTTTAGAACCCGAACATCTCTACTGAATTTTGATATACTGGGAATATGTTTCCAAAGCGCTGTGAAAGGTGGGATAGGCTTTCAAGTGGTAACAATGGTTAAAGTGCTGGTATATTTGTAAAAAAAAGCTGTTTAACCCAAATTGGAATTCACAATGAAGGAGCTTGAGTCACTGGAATAAAGGGACTCCAACTCGGGAAATCCACAATGATAACCTAGGTGAATATATAAGAAAGTGCTTCAATCACTAGGAATACGTAAATAAAGGCCCTAATATTAGTAAAACATTGTTTCACGACAAGGAGATCGTGCTCAAAGAACATAGAACCGAGTTGGATACCGGTTACATTTGTAATTCAGGGTCAATGTGTTGGCTTTTTGAGAGAAGCCTGGTTAGGCCGTTCCACCGGAAGTGATGACGTCACCAAGGGGGAGGGGCCACGTGGGCAGGCTCAAGTGATCCCAGGTGATGATGATTTGGCCAGGGGACCAGCTGGGAGTGATGACCTCATCGAGGTTAGTTCTGGTGTTAGGGTTTGACAATTGGGGTTTGGGCTAGGGTTAGGGTTAGGATAATGGTTCGGGCTAGCTAGCGTTCAGGCACAGATTAGGACTAGTTTTAGGGTTTGGGTTAGAGGTTTAGGTACAGGGTTATGGTCACAGTGTAGTAACATTTGGAATTCACAATGAATGAGCTTCAACCACTGGACAAATGGGAGTGTCGCACTGAGAATTCACAACTCCAGACTAGGGAAATATTTAGAAATGTGCTCCATACACAAGAAAGCATGTTCCAATAGACTGAATATCTGAACAGCACAATTTTGTCACTGGGAAATCTTGTTCAAACAGCAGAGGACCGAGTGTGACACTGTTTACATTTATTTTTCCCGTCAAAAGGAGTTGGCGTTACCGGGAAAAGGAGTTGGTGAAACACTGAAAAATTCATTTTCCTAGAGCTATAGAACAGAATGAAAGTATTGAGAACACTAAGAAATGAAAATGGTAGTTAGGCTAGTGTTCCAAGTACCGTTTTAATGTGCCTTGTAAAAGCCGGTATGACACCCGTGTTAAAATGAAAACTCTCAGAGCTCAAAACAACAGACCTGTGGGATGTGTCAGAGTTTCTCTGGAACTCTTGGAATACGTTTTAGAACCCGAACATCTCTACTGAATTTTGATATACTGGGAATATGTTACCAAAGCGCTGTGAAAGGTGGGATAGGCTTTCAAGTGGTAACAATGGTTAAAGTGCTGGTATATTTGTAAAAAAAAGCTCTTTAACCAAATTGGAATTCACAATGAAGGAGCTTGAGTCACTGGAATAAAGGGACTCCAACTCGGGAAATCCACAATGATAACCTAGGTGAATATATAAGAAAGTGCTTCAATCACTAGGAATACGTAAATTAAGGCCCTAATATCAGTAAAACATTGTTTCATGACAAGGAGATCGTGCTCAAAGAACATAGAACCGAGTTGGATACCGGTTACATTTGTAATTCAGGGTCAATGTGTTGGCTTTTTGAGAGAAGCCTGGTTAGGCCGTTCCACGGGAAGTGATGACGTCACCAAGGGGGAGGGGCCACGTGGGCAGGCTCAAGTGATCCCAGGTGATGATGATTTGGCCAGGGGACCAGCTGGGAGTGATGACCTCATCGAGGCACAGATTAGGACAAGTTTTAGGGTTTGGGTTAGAGGTTTAGGTACAGGGTTATGGTCACAGTGTAGTAATATTTGGAATTCACAATGAATGAGCTTCAACCACTGGACAAATGGGAGTGTCGCACTGAGAATTCACAACTCCAGACTAGGGAAATATTTAGAAATGTGCTCCATACACAAGAAAACATGTTCCAATAGACTGAATATCTGAACAGCACAATTTTGTGCTTCAATCACTAGGAATACGTAAATAAAGGCCCTAATATCAGTAAAACATTGTTTCATGACAAGGAGATCGTGTTCAAAGAACATAGAACCGAGTTGGATACCGGTTACATTTATAATTCAGGGTCAATGTGTTGGGTTTTTGAGAGAAGCCTGGTTATGCCGTTCCACCGGAAGTGATGACGTCACCAAGGGGGAGGGGCCACGTGGGCAGGCTCAAGTGATCCCAGGTGATGATGATTTGCCCAGGGGACCAGCTGGGAGTGATGACCTCATCGAGGTTAGTTTTCTGGTGTTAGGGTTAGAGAATTGGGGTTTGGGCTAGGGTTAGGGTTAGGATAAGGGTTCGGGCTAGCTAGGGTTCAGGCACAGATTAGGACTAGGTTTAGGGTTTGGGTTAGAGGTTTAGGTACAGGGTTACGGTTACAGTGTAGTAACATTTGGAATTCACAATGAATGAGCTTCAACCACTGGACAAAATGGGAGTGTCGCACTGAGAATTCACAACTCCAGACTAGGGAAATATTTAGAAATGTGCTCCATACACAAGAAAACATGTTCCAATAGACTGAATATCTGAACAGCACAATTTTGTCACTGGGAAATCTTGTTCAAACAGCAGAGGACCGAGTGTGACACACTGTTTACATTTATTTTTCCCGTCAAAAGGAGTTGGCGTTACCGGGAAAAGGAGTTGGTGAAACACTGAAAAATTCATTTTCCTAGAGCTATAGAACAGAATGAAAGTATTGAGAACACTAAGAAATGAAAATGAAAACACTGGTAGTTAGGCTAGGCTAGTGTTCCAAGTACCGTTTTAATGTGCCTTGTAAAAGCCGGTATGACACCCGTGTTAAAATGAAAACTCTCAGAGCTCAAAACAACAGACCTGTGGGATGTGTCAGAGTGTCTCTGGAACTCTTGGAATACGTTTTAGAACCCGAACATCTCTACTGAATTTTGATATACTGGGAATATGTTTCCAAAGCGCTGTGAAAGGTGGGATAGGCTTTCAAGTGGTAACAATGGTTAAAGTGCTGGTATATTTGTAAAAAAAAAAAAGCTCTTTAACCAAATTGGAATTCACAATGAAGGAGCTTGAGTCACTGGAATAAAGGGACTCCAACTCGGGAAATCCACAATGATAACCTAGGTGAATATATAAGAAAGTGCTTCAATCACTAGGAATACGTAAATAAAGGCCCTAATATCAGTAAAACATTGTTTCATGACAAGGAGATCGTGTTCAAAGAACATAGAACCGAGTTGGATACCGGTTACATTTATAATTCAGGGTCAATGTGTTGGCGTTTTGAGAGAAGCCTGGTTATGCCGTTCCACCGGAAGTGATGACGTCACCAAGGGGGAGGGGCCACGTGGGCAGGCTCAAGTGATCCCAGGTGATGATGATTTGGCCAGGGGACCAGCTGGGAGTGATGACCTCATCGAGGTTAGTTCTGGTGTTAGGGTTAGAGAATTGGGGTTTGGGCTAGGGTTAGGGTTAGGATAAGGGTTCGGGCTAGCTAGTGTTCAGGCACAGATTAGGACTAGGTTTAGGGTTTGGGTTAGAGGTTTAGGTACAGGGTTAGGGTCACAGTGTAGTAACATTTGGAATTCACAATGAATGAGCTTCAACCACTGGACAAATGGGAGTGTCGCACTGAGAATTCACAACTCCAGACTAGGGAAATATTTAGAAATGTGCTCCATACACAAGAAAACATGTTCCAATAGACTGAATATCTGAACAGCACAATTTTGTCACTCAGAAATCTTGTTCAAACAGCAGAGGGACCGACCGAGTGTGACACTGTTTACATTTATTTTTCCCGTCAAAAGGAGTTGGCGTTACCGGGAAAAGGAGTTGATGAAACACTGAAAAATTCATTTTCCTAGGAGCTATAGAACAGTATGAAAGTATTGAGAACACTAAGAAATGAAAATGGTAGTTAGGCTAGTGTTCCAAGTAGCGTTTTAATGTGCCTTTTAAAAGCCGGTATGACACCCGTGTTAAAATGAAAACTCTCAGAGCTCAAAACAACAGACCTGTGGGATGTGTCAGAGTGTCTCTAGAACTATTGGAATACGTTTTAGAACCCGAACATCTCTACTGAATTTTGATATACTGGGAATATGTTTCCAAAGCGCTGTGAAAGGTGGGATAGGCTTTCAAGTGGTAACAATGGTTAAAGTGCTGGTATATTTTTGTAAAAAAAAGCTGTTTTAACCAAATTGGAATTCACAATGAAGGAGCTTGAGTCACTGGAATAAAGGGACTCCAACTCGGGAAATCCACAATGATAACCTAGGTGAATATATAAGAAAGTGCTTCAATCACTAGGAATACGTAAATAAAGGCCCTAATATCTGTAAAACATTGTTTCATGACAAGGAATCATGCTCAAAGAACATAGAACCGAGTTGGATACCGGTTACATTTGTAATTCAGGGTCAATGTGTTGGCTTTTTGAGAGAAGCCTGGTTAGGCCTTTCCACCGGAAGTGATGACGTCACCAAGGGGGAGGGGCCAGGTGGGCAGGCTCAAGTGATCCCAGGTGATGATGATTTGGCCAGGGGACCAGCTGGGAGTGATGACCTCATCGAGGTTAGTTCTGGTGTTAGGGTTTGAGAATTGGGGTTTGGGCTAGGGTTAGGGTTAGGATAAGGGTTCGGGCTAGCTAGGGTTCAGGCACAGATTAGGACTAGTTTTAGGGTTTGGGTTAGAGGTTTAGGTACAGGGTTACGGTCACAGTGTAGTAACATTTGGAATTCACAATGAATGAGCTTCAACCACTGGACAAATGGGAGTGTCGCACTGAGAATTCACAACTCCAGAGTAGGGAAATATTTAGAAATGTGCTCCATACACAAGAAAACATGTTCCAATAGACGGAATATCTGAACAGCACAATTTTGTCACTGGGAAATCTTGTTCATAGAGCAGAGGACCGAGTGTGACACTGTTTACATTTATTTTTCCCGTCAAAAGGAGTTGGCGTTACCGGGAAAAGGAGTTGGTGAAACACTGAAAAATTCATTTTCCTAGAGCTATAGAACAGAATGAAAGTATTGAGAACACTAAGAAATGAAAATGGTATTTAGGCTAGTGTTCCAAGTAGCGTTTTAATGTGCCTTTTAAAAGCCGGTATGACACCGGTGTTAAAATGAAAACTCTCAGAGCTCAAAACAACAGACCTGTGGGATGTGTCAGAGTTTCTCTGGAACTATTGGAATACGTTTTAGAACCCGAACATCTCTACTGAATTTTGATATACTGGGAATATGTTACCAAAGCGCTGTGAAAGGTGGGATAGGCTTTCAAGTGGTAACAATGGTTAAAGTGCTGGTATCTTTGTAAAAAAAAGCTGTTTAACCAAATTGGAATTCACAATGAAGGAGCTTGAGTCACTGGAATAAAGGGACTCCAACTCGGGAAATCCACAATGATAACCTAGGTGAATATATAAGAAAGTGCTTCAATCACTAGGAATACGTAAATAAAGTCCCTAATATCAGTAAAACATTGTTTCATGACAAGGAGATCGTGTTCAAAGAACATAGAACCGAGTTGGATACCGGTTACATTTGTAATTCAGGGTCAATGTGTTGGCTTTTTGAGAGAAGCCTGGTTAGGCCGTTCCACCGGAAGTGATGACGTCACCAAGGGGGAGGGTCCACGTGGGCAGGCTCAAGTGATCCCAGGTGATGATGATTTGCCCAGGGGACCAGCTGGGAGTGATGACCTCATCGAGGTTAGTTCTGGTGTTAGGGTTAGAGAATTGGGGTTTGGGCTAGGGTTAGGGTTAGGATAAGGGTTCGGGCTAGCTAGGGTTCAGGCACAGATTTGGACTAGGTTTAGGGTTTGGGTTAGAGGTTTAGGTACAGGGTTACGGTCACAGTGTAGTAACATTTGGAATTCACAATGAATGAGCTTCAACCACTGGACAAATGGGAGTGTCGCACTGAGAATTCACAACTCCAGAGTAGGGAAATATTTAGAAATGTGCTCCATACACAAGAAAACATGTTCCAATAGACTGAATATCTGAACAGCACAATTTTGTGCTTCAATCACTAGGAATACGTAAATAAAGGCCCTAATATCAGTAAAACATTGTTTCATGACAAGGAGATCGTGTTCAAAGAACATAGAACCGAGTTGGATACCGGTTACATTTATAATTCAGGGTCAATGTGTTGGCGTTTTGAGAGAAGCCTGGTTATGCCGTTCCACCGGAAATGATGACGTCACCAAGGGGGAGGGGCCACGTGGGCAGGCTCAAGTGATCCCAGGTGATGATGATTTGCCCAGGGGACCAGCTGGGAGTGATGACCTCATCGAGGTTAGTTCTGGTGTTAGGGTTAGAGAATTGGGGTTTGGGCTAGGGTTAGGGTTAGGATAAGGGTTCGGGCTAGCTAGGGTTCAGGCACAGATTAGGACTAGGTTTAGGGTTTGGGTTAGAGGTTTAGGTACAGGGTTACGGTCACAGTGTAGTAACATTTGGAATTCACAATGAATGAGCTTCAACCACTGGACAAATGGGAGTGTCGCACTGAGAATTCACAACTCCAGACTAGGGAAATATTTAGAAATGTGCTCCCATACACAAGAAAACATGTTCCAATAGACTGAATATCTGAACAGCACAATTTTGTCACTGGGAAATCTTGTTCAAACAGCAGAGGACCGAGTGTGACACTGTTTACATTTATTTTTCCCCCGTCAAAAGGAGTTGGCGTTACCGGGAAAAGGAGTTGGTGAAACACTGAAAAATTCATTTTCCTAGAGCTATAGAACAGAATGAAAGTATTGAGAACACTAAGAAATGAAAATGGTATTTAGGCTAGTGTTCCAAGTAGCGTTCTAATGTGCCTTTTAAAAGCCGGTATGACACCCGTGTTAAAATGAAAACTCTCAGAGCTCAAAACAACAGACCTGTGGGATGTGTCAGAGTGTCTCTAGAATTATTGGAATACGTTTCAGAACTCGAACATCTCTACTGAATTTTGATATACTGGGAATATGTTTCCAAAGCGCTGTGAAAGGTGGGATAGGCTTTCAAGTGGTAACAATGGTTAAAGTGCTGGTATATTTGTAAAAAAAAAAAAGCTCTTTAACCAAATTGGAATTCACAATGAAGGAGCTTGAGTCACTGGAATAAAAGGGACTCCAACTCGGGAAATCCACAAAGATAACCTAGGTGAATATATAAGAAAGTGCTTCAATCACTAGGAATACGTAAATAAAGGCCCTAATATCTGTAAAACATTGTTTCATAACAAGGAGATCGTGTTCAAAGAACATAGAACCGAGTTGGATACTGGTTACATTTGTAATTCAGGGTCAATGTGTTGGCTTTTTGAGAGAAGCCTGGTTAGGCCGTTCCACCGGAAGTGATGCCGTCACCAAGGGGGAGGGGCCACGTGGGCAGGCTCAAGTGATCCCAGGTGATGATGATTTGGCCAGGGGACCAGCTGGGAGTGATGACCTCATCGAGGTTAGTTCTGGTGTTAGGGTTTGAGAATTGGGGTTTGGGGCTAGGGTTAGGGTTAGGATAAGGGTTCGGGCTAGCTAGGGTTCAGGCACAGATTAGGACTAGGTTTAGGGTTTGGGTTAGAGGTTTAGGTACAGGGTTAGGGTCACAGTGTAGTAACATTTGGAATTCACAATGAATGAGCTTCAACCACTGGACAAATGGGAGTGTCGCACTGAGAATTCACAACTCCAGACTAGGGAAATATTTAGAAATGTGCTCCATACACAAGAAAACATGTTCCAATAGACTGAATATCTGAACAGCACAATTTTGTCACTGGGAAATCTTGTTCAAACAGCAGAGGACCGAGTGTGACACTGTTTACATTTATTTTTCCCGTCAAAAGGAGTTGGCGTTACCGGGAAAAGGAGTTGGTGAAACACTGAAAAATTCATTTTCCTAGAGCTATAGAACAGAATGAAAGTATTGAGAACACTAAGAAATGAAAATGGTAGTTAGGCTAGTGTTCCAAGTAGCGTTTTAATGTGCCTTTTAAAAGCCGGTATGACACCCGTGTTAAAATGAAAACTCTCAGAGCTCAAAACAAACAGACCTGTGGGATGTGTCAGAGTTTCTCTAGAAACTCTTGGAATACGTTTTAGAACCCGAACATCTCTACTGAATTTTGATATACTGGGAATATGTTTCCAAAGCGCTGTGAAAGGTGGGATAGGCTTTCAAGTGGTAACAATGGTTAAAGTGCTGGTATATTTGTAAAAAAAAAAAGCTGTTTAACCAAATTGGAATTCACAATGAAGGAGCT
This sequence comes from Ia io, assembly GCA_025583905.1. Lineage (NCBI taxonomy): Eukaryota > Metazoa > Chordata > Mammalia > Chiroptera > Vespertilionidae > Ia > Ia io. Next base: position 49,690 of record JAJQQW010000165.1, on the reverse strand, counting down.
TGAGTCACTGGAATAAAGGGACTCCAACTCGGGAAATCCACAATGATAACCTAGGTGAATATATAAGAAAGTGCTTCAATCACTAGGAATACGTAAATAAAGGCCCTAATATCTGTAAAACATTGTTTCATGACAAGGAGATCATGCTCAAAGAACATAGAACCGAGTTGGATACCGGTTACATTTGTAATTCAGGGTCAATGTGTTGGCTTTTTGAGAGAAGCCTGGTTAGGCCTTTCCACCGGAAGTGATGACGTCACCAAGGGGGAGGGGCCAGGTGGGCAGGCTCAAGTGATCCCAGGTGATGATGATTTGGCCAGGGGACCAGCTGGGAGTGATGACCTCATCGAGGTTAGTTCTGGTGTTAGGGTTTGAGAATTGGGGTTTGGGCTAGGGTTAGGGTTAGGATAAGGGTTCGGGCTAGCTAGGGTTCAGGCACAGATTAGGACTAGGTTTAGGGTTTGGGTTAGAGGTTTAGGTACAGGGTTACGGTCACAGTGTAGTAACATTTGGAATTCACAATGAATGAGCTTCAACCACTGGACAAATGGGAGTGTCGCACTGAGAATTCACAACTCCAGACTAGGGAAATATTTAGAAATGTGCTCCATACACAAGAAAACATGTTCCAATAGACTGAATATCTGAACAGCACAATTTTGTCACTGGGAAATCTTGTTCAAACAGCAGAGGACCGAGTGTGACACTGTTTACATTTATTTTTCCCGTCAAAAGGAGTTGGCGTTACCGGGAAAAGGAGTTGGTGAAACACTGAAAAATTCATTTTCCTAGAGCTATAGAACAGAATGAAAGTATTGAGAACACTAAGAAATGAAAATGGTAGTTAGGCTAGTGTTCCAAGTAGCGTTTTAATGTGCCTTTTAAAAGCCGGTATGACACCCGTGTTAAAATGAAAACTCTCAGAGCTCAAAACAACAGACCTGTGGGATGTGTCAGAGTTTCTCTGGAACTCTTGGAATACGTTTTAGAACCCGAACATCTCTACTGAATTTTGATATACTGGGAATATGTTACCAAAGCGCTGTGAAAGGTGGGATAGGCTTTCAAGTGGTAACAATGGTTAAAGTGCTGGTATATTTGTAAAAAAAAGCTGTTTTAACCAAATTGGAATTCACAATGAAGGAGCTTGAGTCACTGGAATAAAGGGACTCCAACTCGGGAAATCACAATGATAACCTAGGTGAATATATAAGAAAGTGCTTCAATCACTAGGAATACGTAAATAAAGGCCCTAATATCTGTAAAACATTGTTTCATGACAAGGAGATCGTGTTCAAAGAACATAGAACCGAGTTGGATACCGGTTACATTTGTAATTCAGGGTCAATGTGTTGGCTTTTTGAGAGAAGCCTGGTTAGGCCGTTCCACCGGAAGTGATGACGTCACCAAGGGGGAGGGGCCACGTGGGCAGGCTCAAGTGATCCCAGGTGATGATGATTTGCCCAGGGGACCAGCTGGGAGTGATGACCTCATCGAGGTTAGTTCTGGTGTTAGGGTTAGAGAATTGGGGGTTTGGGCTAGGGTTAGGGTTAGGATAAGGGTTCGGGCTAGCTAGGGTTCAGGCACAGATTAGGACTAGGTTTAGGGTTTGGGTTAGAGGTTTAGGTACAGGGTTACGGTCACAGTGTAGTAACATTTGGAATTCACAATGAATGAGCTTCAACCACTGGACAAATGGGAGTGTCGCACTGAGAATTCACAACTCCAGACTAGGGAAATATTTAGAAATGTGCTCCATACACAAGAAAACATGTTCCAATAGACTGAATATCTGAACAGCACAATTTTGTCACTGGGAAATCTTGTTCAAACAGCAGAGGACCGAGTGTGACACTGTTTACATTTATTTTTCCCGTCAAAAGGAGTTGGCGTTACCGGGAAAAGGAGTTGGTGAAACACTGAAAAATTCATTTTCCTAGAGCTATAGAACAGAATGAAAGTATTGAGAACACTAAGAAATGAAAATGGTAGTTAGGCTAGTGTTCCAAGTAGCGTTTTAATGTGCCTTTTAAAAGCCGGTATGACACCCGTGTTAAAATGAAAACTCTCAGAGCTCAAAACAACAGACCTGTGGGATGTGTCAGAGTGTCTCTCTGGAACTATTGGAATACGTTTTAGAACCCGAACATCTCTACTGAATTTTGATATACTGGGAATATGTTTCCAAAGCGCTGTGAAAGGTGGGATAGGCTTTCAAGTGGTAACAATGGTTAAAGTGCTGGTATATTTGTAAAAAAAAAGCTCTTTAACCAAATTGGAATTCACAATGAAGGAGCTTGAGTCACTGGAATAAAGGGACTCCAACTCGGGAAATCCACAATGATAACCTAGGTGAATATATAAGAAAGTGCTTCAATCACTAGGAATACGTAAATAAAGGCCCTAATATCTGTAAAACATTGTTTCATAACAAGGAGATCGTGTTCAAAGAACATAGAACCGAGTTGGATACTGGTTACATTTGTAATTCAGGGTCAATGTGTTGGCTTTTTGAGAGAAGCCTGGTTAGGCCGTTCCACCGGAAGTGATGACGTCACCAAGGGGGAGGGGCCACGTGGGCAGGCTCAAGTGATCCCAGGTGATGATGATTTGGCCAGGGGACCAGCTGGGAGTGATGACCTCATCGAGGTTAGTTCTGGTGTTAGGGTTTGAGAATTGGGGTTTGGGCTAGGGTTAGGGTTAGGATAAGGGTTCGGGCTAGCTAGGGTTCAGGCACAGATTAGGACTAGTTTTAGGGTTTGGGTTAGAGGTTTAGGTACAGGGTTACGGTCACAGTGTAGTAACATTTGGAATTCACAATGAATGAGCTTCAACCACTGGACAAATGGGAGTGTCGCACTGAGAATTCACAACTCCAGACTAGGGAAATATTTAGAAATGTGCTCCATACACAAGAAAACATGTTCCAATAGACTGAATATCTGAACAGCACAATTTTGTCACTGGGAAATCTTGTTCAAACAGCAGAGGACCGAGTGTGACACTGTTTACATTTATTTTTCCCGTCAAAAGGAGTTGGCGTTACCGGGAAAAGGAGTTGGTGAAAAAACTGAAAAATTCATTTTCCTAGAGCTATAGAACAGAATGAAAGTATTGAGAACACTAAGAAATGAAAATGGTAGTTAGGCTAGTGTTCCAAGTACCGTTTTAATGTGCCTTGTAAAAGCCGGTATGACACCCGTGTTAAAATGAAAACTCTCAGAGCTCAAAACAACAGACCTGTGGGATGTGTCAGAGTTTCTCTGGAACTCTTGGAATACGTTTTAGAACCCGAACATCTCTACTGAATTTTGATATACTGGGAATATGTTTCCAAAGCGCTGTGAAAGGTGGGATAGGCTTTCAAGTGGTAACAATGGTTAAAGTGCTGGTATATTTGTAAAAAAAAAAAAACTTTAACCAAATTGGAATTCACAATGAAGGAGCTTGAGTCACTGGAATAAAGGGACTCCAACTCGGGAAATCCACAATGATAACCTAGGTGAATATATATATCAATCACTAGAAAAAGTGCTTCAATCACTAGGAATACGTAAATAAAGGCCCTAATATCTAGGAATAAAATAAAGGCCCTAATTGTTTGTTTCATGACAAGGAGATCGTGTTCAAAGAACATAGAACCGAGTTGGATACCGGTTACATTTATAATTCAGGGTCAATGTGTTGGCTTTTTGAGAGAAGCCTGGTTAGGCCGTTCCACCGGAAGTGATGACGTCACCAAGGGGGAGGGGCCACGTGGGCAGGCTCAAGTGATCCCAGGTGATGATGATTTGGCCAGGGGACCAGCTGGGAGTGATGACCTCATCGAGGTTAGTTCTGGTGTTAGGGTTAGAGAATTGGGGTTTTGGGCTAGGGTTAGGGTTAGGATAAGGGTTCGGGCTAGCTAGGGTTCAGGCACAGATTAGGACTAGGTTTTAGGGTTTGGGTTAGAGGTTTAGGTACAGGGTTAGGGTCCACAGTGTAGTAACATTTGGAATTCACAATGAATGAGCTTCAACCACTGGACAAATGGGAGTGTCGCACTGAGAATTCACAACTCCAGACTAGGGAAATATTTAGAAATGTGCTCCATACACAAGAAAACATGTTCCAATAGACTGAATATCTGAACAGCACAATTTTGTCACTCAGAAATCTGGTTCAAACAGCAGAGGACCGAGTGTGACACTGTTTACATTTATTTTTCCCGTCAAAAGGAGTTGGCGTTACCGGGAAAAGGAGTTGATGAAACACTGAAAAATTCATTTTCCTAGAGCTATAGAACAGAATGCAAGTATTGAGAACACTAAGAAATGAAAATGGTAGTTAGGCTAGTGTTCCAAGTAGCGTTTTAATGTGCCTTTTAAAAGCCGGTATGACACCCGTGTTAAAATGGAAACTCTCAGAGCTCAAAACAACAGACCTGTGGGATGTGTCAGAGTGTCTCTAGAATTATTGGAATACGTTTCAGAACCCGAACATCTCTACTGAATTTTGATATACTGGGAATATGTTTCCAAAGCGCTGTGAAAGGTGGGATAGGCTTTCAAGTGGTAACAATGGTTAAAGTGCTGGTATATTTGTAAAAAAAAGCTCTTTAACCAAATTGTAATTCACAATGAAGGAGCTTGAGTCACTGGAATAAAGGGACTCCAACTCGGGAAATCCACAATGATAACCTAGGTGAATATATAAAAAAGTGCTTCAATCACTAGGAATACGTAAATAAAGGCCCTAATATCTGTAAAACATTGTTTCATGACAAGGAGATCGTGTTCAAAGAACATAGAACCGAGTTGGATACCGGTTACATTTATAATTCAGGGTCAATGTGTTGGCTTTTTGAGAGAAGCCTGGTTAGGCCGTTCCACCGGAAGTGATGACGTCACCAAGGGGGAGGGGCCACGTGGGCAGGCTCAAGTGATCCCAGGTGATGATGATTTGCCAGGGGACCAGCTGGGAGTGATGACCTCATCGAGGTTAGTTCTGGTGTTAGGGTTAGAGAATTGGGGTTTGGGCTAGGGTTAGGGTTAGGATAAGGGTTCGGGCTAGCTAGGGTTCAGGCACAGATTAGGACTAGGTTTAGGGTTTGGGTTAGAGGTTTAGGTACAGGGTTAGGGTCACAGTGTAGTAACATTTGGAATTCACAATGAATGAGCTTCAACCACTGGACAAATGGGAGTGTCGCACTGAGAATTCACAACTCCAGACTAGGGAAATATTTAGAAATGTGCTCCATACACAAGAAAACATGTTCCAATAGACTGAATATCTGAACAGCACAATTTTGTCACTCGGAAATCTGGTTCAAACAGCAGAGGACCGAGTGTGACACTGTTTACATTTATTTTTCCCGTCAAAAGGAGTTGGCGTTACCGGGAAAAGGAGTTGATGAAACACTGAAAAATTCATTTTCCTAGAGCTATAGAACACTATGAAAGTATTGAGAACACTAAGAAATGAAAATGGTAGTTAGGCTAGTGTTCCAAGTAGCGTTTTAATGTGCCTTTTAAAAGCCGGTATGACACCCGTGTTAAAATGAAAACTCTCAGAGCTCAAAACAACAGACCTGTGGGATGTGTCAGAGTGTCTCTAGAATTATTGGAATACGTTTCAGAACTCGAACATCTCTACTGAATTTTGATATACTGGGAATATGTTTCCAAAGCGCTGTGAAAGGTGGGATAGGCTTTCAAGTGGTAACAATGGTTAAAGTGCTGGTATATTTGTAAAAAAAAGCTCTTTAACCAAATTGGAATTCACAATGAAGGAGCTTGAGTCACTGGAATAAAGGGACTCCAACTCGGGAAATCCACAATGATAACCTAGGTGAATATATAAGAAAGTGCTTCAATCACTAGGAATACGTAAATAAAGGCCCTAATATCTGTAAAACATTGTTTCATGACAAGGAGATCGTGTTCAAAGAACATAGAACCGAGTTGGATACCGGTTACATTTGTAATTCAGGGTCAATGTGTTGGCTTTTTGAGAGAAGCCTGGTTAGGCCGTTCCACCGGAAGTGATGACGTCACCAAGGGGGAGGGGCCACGTGGGCAGGCTCAAGTGATCCCAGGTGATGATGATTTGGCCAGGGGACCAGCTGGGAGTGATGACCTCATCGAGGTTAGTTCTGGTGTTAGGGTTTGAGAATTGGGGTTTGGGCTAGGGTTAGGGTTAGGATAAGGGTTCGGGCTAGCTAGGGTTCAGGCACAGATTAGGACTAGTTTTAGGGTTTGGGTTAGAGGTTTAGGTACAGGGTTACGGTCACAGTGTAGTAACATTTGGAATTCACAATGAATGAGCTTCAACCACTGGACAAATGGGAGTGTCGCACTGAGAATTCACAACTCCAGACTAGGGAAATATTTAGAAATGTGCTCCATACACAAGAAAACATGTTCCAATAGACTGAATATCTGAACAGCACAATTTTGTCACTGGGAAATCTTGTTCAAACAGCAGAGGACCGAGTGTGACACTGTTTACATTTATTTTTTCCCCGTCAAAAGGAGTTGGCGTTACCGGGAAAAGGAGTTGGTGAAACACTGAAAAATTCATTTTCCTAGAGCTATAGAACAGAATGAAAGTATTGAGAACACTAAGAAATGAAAATGGTATTTAGGCTAGTGTTCCAAGTAGCGTTTTAATGTGCCTTTTAAAAGCCGGTATGACACCGGTGTTAAAATGAAAACTCTCAGAGCTCAAAACAACAGACCTGTGGGATGTGTCAGAGTTTCTCTGGAACTATTGGAATACGTTTTAGAACCCGAACATCTCTACTGAATTTTGATATACTGGGAATATGTTTCCAAAGCGCTGTGAAAGGTGGGATAGGCTTTCAAGTGGTAACAATGGTTAAAGTGCTGGTATATTTGTAAAAAAAAAGCTGTTTAACCAAATTGGAATTCACAATGAAGGAGCTTGAGTCACTGGAATAAAGGGACTCCAACTCGGGAAATCCACAATGATAACCTAGGTGAATATATAAGAAAGTGCTTCAATCACTAGGAATACGTAAATAAAGGCCCTAATATCTGTAAAACATTGTTTCATGACAAGGAGATCGTGTTCAAAGAACATAGAACCGAGTTGGATACCGGTTACATTTGTAATTCAGGGTCAATGTGTTGGCTTTTTGAGAGAAGCCTGGTTAGGCCGTTCCACCGGAAGTGATGACGTCACCAAGGGGGAGGGGCCACGTGGGCAGGCTCAAGTGATCCCAGGTGATGATGATTTGGCCAGGGGACCAGCTGGGAGTGATGACCTCATCGAGGTTAGTTCTGGTGTTAGGGTTAGAGAATTGGGGTTTGGGCTAGGGTTAGGGTTAGGATAAGGGTTCGGGCTAGCTAGGGTTCAGGCACAGATTAGGACTAGGTTTAGGGTTTGGGTTAGAGGTTTAGGTACAGGGTTACGGTCACAGTGTAGTAACATTTGGAATTCACAATGAATGAGCTTCAACCACTGGACAAATGGGAGTGTCGCACTGAGAATTCACAACTCCAGACTAGGGAAATATTTAGAAATGTGCTCCATACACAAGAAAACATGTTCCAATAGACTGAATATCTGAACAGCACAATTTTGTCACTGGGAAATCTTGTTCAAACAGCAGAGGACCGAGTGTGACACTGTTTACATTTATTTTTCCCGTCAAAAGGAGTTGGCGTTACCGGGAAAAGGAGTTGGTGAAACACTGAAAAATTCATTTTCCTAGAGCTATAGAACAGAATGAAAGTATTGAGAACACTAAGAAATGAAAATGGTAGTTAGGCTAGTGTTCCAAGTAGCGTTTTAATGTGCCTTTTAAAAGCCGGTATGACACCCGTGTTAAAATGAAAACTCTCAGAGCTCAAAACAACAGACCTGTGGGATGTGTCAGAGTTTCTCTGGAACTCTTGGAATACGTTTTAGAACCCGAACATCTCTACTGAATTTTGATATACTGGGAATATGTTTCCAAAGCGCTGTGAAAGGTGGGATAGGCTTTCAAGTGGTAACAATGGTTAAAGTGCTGGTATATTTGTAAAAAAAAAGCTCTTTAACCAAATTGGAATTCACAATGAAGGAGCTTGAGTCACTGGAATAAAGGGACTCCAACTCGGGAAATCCACAATGATAACCTAGGTGAATATATAAGAAAGTGCTTCAATCACTAGGAATACGTAAATAAAGGCCCTAATATCAGTAAAACATTGTTTCATGACAAGGAGATCGTGTTCAAAGAACATAGAACCGAGTTGGATACCGGTTACATTTATAATTCAGGGTCAATGTGTTGGCTTTTTGAGAGAAGCCTGGTTAGGCCGTTCCACCGGAAGTGATGACGTCACCAAGGGGGAGGGGCCACGTGGGCAGGCTCAAGTGATCCCAGGTGATGATGATTTGGCCAGGGGACCAGCTGGGAGTGATGACCTCATCGAGGTTAGTTCTGGTGTTAGGGTTAGAGAATTGGGGTTTTTGGGCTAGGGTTAGGGTTAGGATAAGGGTTTCGGGCTAGCTAGGGTTCAGGCACAGATTAGGACTAGGTTTAGGGTTTGGGTTAGAGGTTTAGGTACAGGGTTAGGGTCACAGTGTAGTAACATTTGGAATTCACAATGAATGAGCTTCAACCACTGGACAAATGGGAGTGTCGCACTGAGAATTCACAACTCCAGACTAGGGAAATATTTAGAAATGTGCTCCATACACAAGAAAACATGTTCCAATAGACTGAATATCTGAACAGCACAATTTTGTCACTGGGAAATCTTGTTCAAACAGCAGAGGACCGAGTGTGACACTGTTTACATTTATTTTTCCCGTCAAAAGGAGTTGGCGTTACCGGGAAAAGGAGTTGGTGAAACACTGAAAAATTCATTTTCCTAGAGCTATAGAACAGAATGAAAGTATTGAGAACACTAAGAAATGAAAATGGTAGTTAGGCTAGTGTTCCAAGTAGCGTTTTAATGTGCCTTTTAAAAGCCGGTATGACACCCGTGTTAAAATGAAAACTCTCAGAGCTCAAAACAACAGACCTGTGGGATGTGTCAGAGTGTCTCTAGAACTTTGGAATACGTTTTAGAACCCGAACATCTCTACTGAATTTTGATATACTGGGAATATGTTTCCAAAGCGCTGTGAAAGGTGGGATAGGCTTTCAAGTGGTAACAATGGTTAAAGTGCTGGTATATTTGTAAAAAAAAGCTCTTTAACCAAATTGGAATTCACAATGAAGGAGCTTGAGTCACTGGAATAAAGGGACTCCAACTCGGGAAATCCACAATGATAACCTAGGTGAATATATAAGAAAGTGCTTCAATCACTAGGAATACGTAAATAAAGGCCCTAATATCTGTAAAACATTGTTTCATGACAAGGAGATCGTGTTCAAAGAACATAGAACCGAGTTGGATACCGGTTACATTTATAATTCAGGGTCAATGTGTTGGCTTTTTGAGAGAAGCCTGGTTAGGCCGTTCCACCGGAAGTGATGACGTCACCAAGGGGGAGGGGCCACGTGGGCAGGCTCAAGTGATCCCAGGTGATGATGATTTGCCCAGGGGACCAGCTGGGAGTGATGACCTCATCGAGGTTAGTTCTGGTGTTAGGGTTAGAGAATTGGGGTTTGGGCTAGGGTTAGGGTTAGGATAAGGGTTCGGGCTAGCTAGGGTTCAGGCACAGATTAGGACTAGGTTTAGGGTTTGGGTTAGAGGTTTAGGTACAGGGTTAGGGTCACAGTGTAGTAACATTTGGAATTCACAATGAATGAGCTTCAACCACTGGACAAATGGGAGTGTCGCACTGAGAATTCACAACTCCAGACTAGGGAAATATTTAGAAATGTGCTCCATACACAAGAAAACATGTTCCAATAGACTGAATATCTGAACAGCACAATTTTGTCACTGGGAAATCTTGTTCAAACAGCAGAGGACCGAGTGTGACACTGTTTACATTTATTTTTCCCGTCAAAAGGAGTTGGCGTTACCGGGAAAAGGAGTTGGTGAAACACTGAAAAATTCATTTTCCTAGAGCTATAGAACAGAATGAAAGTATTGAGAACACTAAGAAATGAAAATGGTAGTTAGGCTAGTGTTCCAAGTAGCGTTTTAATGTGCCTTTTAAAAGCCGGTATGACACCCGTGTTAAAATGAAAACTCTCAGAGCTCAAAACAACAGACCTGTGGGATGTGTCAGAGTGTCTCTAGAACTATTGGAATACGTTTTAGAACCCGAACATCTCTACTGAATTTTGATATACTGGGAATATGTTTCCAAAGCGCTGTGAAAGGTGGGATAGGCTTTCAAGTGGTAACAATGGTTAAAGTGCTGGTATATTTGTAAAAAAAAAGCTCTTTAACCAAATTGGAATTCACAATGAAGGAGCTTGAGTCACTGGAATAAAGGGACTCCAACTCGGGAAATCCACAATGATAACCTAGGTGAATATATAAGAAAGTGCTTCAATCACTAGGAATACGTAAATAAAGGCCCTAATATCTGTAAAACATTGTTTCATGACAAGGAGATCGTGTTCAAAGAACATAGAACCGAGTTGGATACCGGTTACATTTATAATTCAGGGTCAATGTGTTGGCTTTTTGAGAGAAGCCTGGTTAGGCCGTTCCACCGGAAGTGATGACGTCACCAAGGGGGAGGGGCCACGTGGGCAGGCTCAAGTGATCCCAGGTGATGATGATTTGCCAGGGGACCAGCTGGGAGTGATGACCTCATCGAGGTTAGTTCTGGTGTTAGGGTTAGAGAATTGGGGTTTGGGCTAGGGTTAGGGTTAGGATAAGGGTTTCGGGCTAGCTAGGGTTCAGGCACAGATTAGGACTAGGTTTAGGGTTTGGGTTAGAGGTTTAGGTACAGGGTTAGGGTCACAGTGTAGTAACATTTGGAATTCACAATGAATGAGCTTCAACCACTGGACAAATGGGAGTGTCGCACTGAGAATTCACAACTCCAGACTAGGGAAATATTTAAGAAATGTGCTCCATACACAAGAAAACATGTTCCAATAGACTGAATATCTGAACAGCACAATTTTGTCACTGGGAAATCTTGTTTCAAACAGCAGAGGACCGAGTGTGACACTGTTTACATTTATTTTTTCCCGTCAAAAGGAGTTGGCGTTACCGGGAAAAGGAGTTGGTGAAACACTGAAAAATTCATTTTCCTAGAGCTATAGAACAGAATGAAAGTATTGAGAACACTAAGAAATGAAAATGGTATTTAGGCTAGTGTTCCAAGTAGCGTTCTAATGTGCCTTTTAAAAGCCGGTATGACACCCGTGTTAAAATGAAAACTCTCAGAGCTCAAAACAACAGACCTGTGGGATGTGTCAGAGTGTCTCTAGAATTATTGGAATACGTTTCAGAACTCGAACATCTCTACTGAATTTTGATATACTGGGAATATGTTTCCAAAGCGCTGTGAAAGGTGGGATAGGCTTTCAAGTGGTAACAATGGTTAAAGTGCTGGTATATTTGTAAAAAAAAGCTCTTTAACCAAATTGTAATTCACAATGAAGGAGCTTGAGTCACTGGAATAAAGGGACTCCAACTCGGGAAATCCACAATGATAACCTAGGTGAATATATAAAAAAGTGCTTCAATCACTAGGAATACGTAAATAAAGGCCCTAATATCTGTAAAACATTGTTTCATGACAAGGAGATCGTGTTCAAAGAACATAGAACCGAGTTGGATACCGGTTACATTTATAATTCAGGGTCAATGTGTTGGCTTTTTGAGAGAAGCCTGGTTAGGCCGTTTCCACCGGAAGTGATGACGTCACCAAGGGGGAGGGGCCACGTGGGCAGGCTCAAGTGATCCCAGGTGATGATGATTTGCCCAGGGGACCAGCTGGGAGTGATGACCTCATCGAGGTTAGTTCTGGTGTTAGGGTTAGAGAATTGGGGTTTGGGGCTAGGGTTAGGGTTAGGATAAGGGTTCGGGCTAGCTAGGGTTCAGGCACAGATTAGGACTAGGTTTAGGGTTTGGGTTAGAGGTTTAGGTACAGGGTTAGGGTCACAGTGTAGTAACATTTGGAATTCACAATGAATGAGCTTCAACCACTGGACAAATGGGAGTGTCGCACTGAGAATTCACAACTCCAGACTAGGGAAATATTTAGAAATGTGCTCCATACACAAGAAAACATGTTCCAATAGACTGAATATCTGAACAGCACAATTTTGTCACTGGGAAATCTTGTTCAAACAGCAGAGGACCGAGTGTGACACTGTTTACATTTATTTTTCCCGTCAAAAGGAGTTGGCGTTACCGGGAAAAGGAGTTGGTGAAAACACTGAAAAATTCATTTTCCTAGAGCTATAGAACAGAATGAAAGTATTGAGAACACTAAGAAATGAAAATGGTAGTTAGGCTAGTGTTCCAAGTAGCGTTTTAATGTGCCTTTTAAAAGCCGGTATGACACCCGTGTTAAAATGAAAACTCTCAGAGCTCAAAACAACAGACCTGTGGGATGTGTCAGAGTGTCTCTAGAACTATTGGAATACGTTTTAGAACCCGAACATCTCTACTGAATTTTGATATACTGGGAATATGTTTCCAAAGCGCTGTGAAAGGTGGGATAGGCTTTCAAGTGGTAACAATGGTTAAAGTGCTGGTATATTTGTAAAAAAAAAGCTCTTTAACCAAATTGGAATTCACAATGAAGGAGCTTGAGTCACTGGAATAAAGGGACTCCAACTCGGGAAATCCACAATGATAACCTAGGTGAATATATAAGAAAGTGCTTCAATCACTAGGAATACGTAAATAAAGGCCCTAATATCAGTAAAACATTGTTTCATGACAAGGAGATCGTGTTCAAAGAACATAGAACCGAGTTGGATACCGGTTACATTTATAATTCAGGGTCAATGTGTTGGCTTTTTGAGAGAAGCCTGGTTAGGCCGTTCCACCGGAAGTGATGACGTCACCAAGGGGGAGGGGCCACGTGGGCAGGCTCAAGTGATCCCAGGTGATGATGATTTGCCCAGGGGACCAGCTGGGAGTGATGACCTCATCGAGGTTAGTTCTGGTGTTAGGGTTAGAGAATTGGGGTTTGGGCTAGGGTTAGGGTTAGGATAAGGGTTCGGGCTAGCTAGGGTTCAGGCACAGATTAGGACTAGGTTTAGGGTTTGGGTTAGAGGTTTAGGTACAGGGTTAGGGTCACAGTGTAGTAACATTTGGAATTCACAATGAATGAGCTTCAACCACTGGACAAATGGGAGTGTCGCACTGAGAATTCACAACTCCAGACTAGGGAAATATTTAGAAATGTGCTCCATACACAAGAAAACATGTTCCAATAGACTGAATATCTGAACAGCACAATTTTGTCACTGGGAAATCTTGTTCAAACAGCAGAGGACCGAGTGTGACACTGTTTACATTTATTTTTCCCCGTCAAAAGGAGTTGGCGTTACCGGGAAAAGGAGTTGGTGAAACACTGAAAAATTCATTTTCCTAGAGCTATAGAACAGAATGAAAGTATTGAGAACACTAAGAAATGAAAATGGTAGTTAGGCTAGTGTTCCAAGTAGCGTTTTAATGTGCCTTTAAAAGCCGGTATGACACCCGTGTTAAAATGGAAAACTCTCAGAGCTCAAAACAACAGACCTGTGGGATGTGTCAGAGTGTCTCTAGAATTATTGGAATACGTTTTAGAACCCGAACATCTCTACTGAATTTTGATATACTGGGAATATGTTTCCAAAGCGCTGTGAAAGGTGGGATAGGCTTTCAAGTGGTAACAATGGTTAAAGTGCTGGTATATTTGTAAAAAAAAAGCTGTTTAACCAAATTGGAATTCACAATGAAGGAGCTTGAGTCACTGGAATAAAGGGACTCCAACTCGGGAAATCCCACAAAGATAACCTAGGTGAATATATAAGAAAGTGCTTCAATCACTAGGAATACGTAAATAAAGGCCCTAATATCTGTAAAACATTGTTTCATGACAAGGAGATCGTGCTCAAAAAGAACATAGAACCGAGTTGGATACTGGTTACATTTGTAATTCAGGGTCAATGTGTTGGCTTTTTGAGAGAAGCCTGGTTAGGCCGTTCCACCGGAAGTGATGACGTCACCAAGGGGGAGGGGCCACGTGGGCAGGCTCAAGTGATCCCAGGTGATGATGATTTGGCCAGGGGACCAGCTGGGAGTGATGACCTCATCGAGGTTAGTTCTGGTGTTAGGGTTTGAGAATTGGGGTTTGGGCTAGGGTTAGGGTTAGGATAAGGGTTCGGGCTAGCTAGGGTTCAGGCACAGATTAGGACTAGTTTTAGGGTTTGGGTTAGAGGTTTAGGTACAGGGTTACGGTCACAGTGTAGTAACATTTGGAATTCACAATGAATGAGCTTCAACCACTGGACAAATGGGAGTGTCGCACTGAGAATTCACAACTCCAGACTAGGGAAATATTTAGAAATGTGCTCCATACACAAGAAAACATGTTCCAATAGACTGAATATCTGAACAGCACAATTTTGTCACTGGGAAATCTTGTTCAAACAGCAGAGGACCGAGTGTGACACTGTTTACATTTATTTTTCCCCGTCAAAAGGAGTTGGCGTTACCGGGAAAAGGAGTTGGTGAAACACTGAAAAATTCATTTTCCTAGAGCTATAGAACAGAATGAAAGTATTGAGAACACTAAGAAATGAAAATGGTAGTTAGGCTAGTGTTCCAAGTACCGTTTTAATGTGCCTTGTAAAAGCCGGTATGACACCCGTGTTAAAAATGAAAACTCTCAGAGCTCAAAACAACAGACCTGTGGGATGTGTCAGAGTTTCTCTGGAACTCTTGGAATACGTTTTAGAACCCGAACATCTCTACTGAATTTTGATATACTGGGAATATGTTACCAAAGCGCTGTGAAAGGTGGGATAGGCTTTCAAGTGGTAACAATGGTTAAAGTGCTGGTATATTTGTAAAAAAAAGCTCTTTAAAAAAAACAATGAAGGAGCTTGCTCTTTAGTTCCACAATGATCTGGAATAAAGGGACTCCAACTCGGAAATCCACAATGATACAAGGTGAAGGAGCTTGAAAGTCACTGGAATCAAAGGGACTCCAACTCGGGAAATCCACAATGATAACCTAGGTGAATATATAAGAAAGTGCTTCAATCACTAGGAATACGTAAATAAAGGCCCTAATATCTGTAAAACATTGTTTCATGACAAGGAGATCGTGTCTCAAAGAACATAGAACCGAGTTGGATACCGGTTACATTTATAATTCAGGGTCAATGTGTTGGGTTTTTGAGAGAAGCCTGGTTAGGCCGTTCCACCGGAAGTGATGACGTCACCAAGGGGGAGGGGCCACGTGGGCAGGCTCAAGTGATCCCAGGTGATGATGATTTGGCCAGGGGACCAGCTGGGAGTGATGACCTCATCGAGGTTAGTTCTGGTGTTAGGGTTAGAGAATTGGGGTTTGGGCTAGGGTTAGGGTTAGGATAAGGGTTCGGGCTAGCTAGGGTTCAGGCACAGATTAGGACTAGGTTTAGGGTTTGGGTTAGAGGTTTAGGTACAGGGTTAGGGTCCACAGTGTAGTAACATTTGGAATTCACAATGAATGAGCTTCAACCACTGGACAAATGGGAGTGTCGCACTGAGAATTCACAACTCCAGACTAGGGAAATATTTAGAAATGTGCTCCATACACAAGAAAACATGTTCCAATAGACTGAATATCTGAACAGCACAATTTTGTCACTCAGAAATCTGGTTCAAACAGCAGAGGACCGAGTGTGACACTGTTTACATTTATTTTTCCCGTCAAAAGGAGTTGGCGTTACCGGGAAAAGGAGTTGATGAAACACTGAAAAATTCATTTTCCTAGAGCTATAGAACAGAATGAAAGTATTGAGAACACTAAGAAATGAAAATGGTAGTTAGGCTAGTGTTCCAAGTAGCGTTTTAATGTGCCTTTTAAAAGCCGGTATGACACCCGTGTTAAAATGAAAACTCTCAGAGCTCAAAACAACAGACCTGTGGGATGTGTCAGAGTGTCTCTGGAAATTATTGGAATACGTTTTAGAACCCGAACATCTCTACTGAATTTTGATATACTGGGAATATGTTTCCAAAGCGCTGTGAAAGGTGGGATAGGCTTTCAAGTGGTAACAATGGTTAAAGTGCTGGTATATTTGTAAAAAAAAGCTCTTTAACCAAATTGGAATTCACAATGAAGGAGCTTGAGTCACTGGAATAAAGGGACTCCAACTCGGGAAATCCACAATGATAACCTAGGTGAATATATAAAAAAGTGCTTCAATCACTAGGAATACGTAAATAAAGGCCCTAATATCTGTAAAACATTGTTTCATGACAAGGAGATCGTGTTCAAAGAACATAGAACCGAGTTGGATACCGGTTACATTTATAATTCAGGGTCAATGTGTTGGCTTTTTGAGAGAAGCGTGGTTAGGCCGTTCCACCGGAAGTGATGACGTCACCAAGGGGGAGGGGCCACGTGGGCAGGCTCAAGTGATCCCAGGTGATGATGATTTGGCCAGGGGACCAGCTGGGAGTGATGACCTCATCTAGGTTAGTTCTGGTGTTAGGGTTAGAGAATTGGGGTTTGGGCTAGGGTTAGGGTTAGGATAAGGTTCGGGGCTAGCTAGGGTTCAGGCACAGATTAGGACTAGGTTTAGGGTTTGGGTTAGAGGTTTAGGTACAGGGTTAGGGTCACAGTGTAGTAACATTTGGAATTCACAATGAATGAACTTCAACCACTGGACAAATGGGAGTGTCGCACTGAGAATTCACAACTCCAGACTATGGGAAATATTTAGAAATGTGCTCCATACACAAGAAAACATGTTCCAATAGACTGAATATCTGAACAGCACAATTTTGTCACTGGGAAATCTTGTTCAAACAGCAGAGGACCGAGTGTGACACTGTTTACATTTATTTTTCCCGTCAAAAGGAGTTGGCGTTACCGGGAAAAGGAGTTGGTGAAACACTGAAAAATTCATTTTCCTAGAGCTATAGAGAAAAGTATGAAAGTATTGAGAACACTAAGAAATGAAAATGGTAGTTAGGCTAGTGTTCCAAGTAGCGTTTTAATGTGCCTTTTAAAAGCCGGTATGACACCCGTGTTAAAATGAAAACTCTCAGAGCTCAAAACAACAGACCTGTGGGATGTGTCAGAGTGTCTCTAGAACTATTGGAATACGTTTTAGAACCCGAACATCTCTACTGAATTTTGATATACTGTGAATATGTTTCCAAAGCGCTGTGAAAGGTGGGATAGACTTTCAAGTGGTAACAATGGTTAAAGTGCTGGTATCTTTGTAAAAAAAAGCTCTTTAACCAAATTGGAATTCACAATGAAGGAGCTTGAGTCACTGGAATAAAGGGACTCCAACTCGGGAAATCCACAATGATAACCTAGGTGAATATATAAGAAAGTGCTTCAAACACTAGGAATACGTAAATAAAGGCCCTAATATCTGTAAAACATTGTTTCATGACAAGGAGATCGTGTTCAAAGAACATAGAACCGAGTTGGATACCGGTTACATTTATAATTCAGGGTCAATGTGTTGGCTTTTTGAGAGAAGCCTGGTTAGGCCGTTCCACCGGAAGTGATGACGTCACCAAGGGGGAGGGGCCACGTGGGCAGGCTCAAGTGATCCCAGGTGATGATGATTTGCCCAGGGGACCCGCTGGGAGTGATGACCTCATCGAGGTTAGTTCTGGTGTTAGGGTTAGAGAATTGGGGTTTGGGCTAGGGTTAGGGTTAGGATAAGGGTTCGGGCTAGCTAGGGTTCAGGCACAGATTAGGACTAGGTTTAGGGTTTGGGTTAGAGGTTTAGGTACAGGGTTAGGGTCACAGTGTAGTAACATTTGGAATTCACAATGAATGAGCTTCAACCACTGGACAAATGGGAGTGTCGCACTGAGAATTCACAACTCCAGACTAGGGAAATATTTAGAAATGTGCTCCATACACAAGAAAACATGTTCCAATAGACTGAATATCTGAACAGCACAATTTTGTCACTCGGAAATCTGGTTCAAACAGCAGAGGACCGAGTGTGACACTGTTTACATTTATTTTTCCCGTCAAAAGGAGTTGGCGTTACCGGGAAAAGGAGTTGATGAAACACTGAAAAATTCATTTTCCTAGAGCTATAGAACACTATGAAAGTATTGAGAACACTAAGAAATGAAAATGGTAGTTAGGCTAGTGTTCCAAGTAGCGTTATAATGTGCCTTTTAAAAGCCGGTATGACACCCGTGTTAAAATGGAAACTCTCAGAGCTCAAAACAACAGACCTGTGGGATGTGTCAGAGTGTCTCTAGAATTATTGGAATACGTTTCAGAACTCGAACATCTCTACTGAATTTTGATATACTGGGAATATGTTTCCAAAGCGCTGTGAAAGGTGGGATAGGCTTTCAAGTGGTAACAATGGTTAAAGTGCTGGTATATTTGTAAAAAAAAGCTGTTTAACCAAATTGTAATACACAATGAAGGAGCTTGAGTCACTGGAATAAAGGGACTCCAACTCGGGAAACCCACAAAGATAACCTAGGTGAATATATAAGAAAGTGCTTCAATCACTAGGAATACGTAAATAAAGGCCCTAATATCTGTAAAACATTGTTTCATGACAAGGAGATCGTGCTCAAAGAACATAGAACCGAGTTGGATACTGGTTACATTTGTAATTCAGGGTCAATGTGTTGGCTTTTTGAGAGAAGCCTGGTTAGGCCGTTCCACCGGAAGTGATGACGTCACCAAGGGGGAGGGGCCACGTGGGCAGGTTCAAGTGATCCCAGGTGATGATGATTTGGCCAGGGGACCAGCTGGGAGTGATGACCTCATCGAGGTTAGTTCTGGTGTTAGGGTTTGAGAATTGGGGTTTGGGCTAGGGTTAGGGTTAGGATAAGGGTTCGGGCTAGCTAGGGTTCAGGCACAGATTAGGACTAGTTTTAGGGTTTGGGTTAGAGGTTTAGGTACAGGGTTACGGTCACAGTGTAGTAACATTTGGAATTCACAATGAATGAGCTTCAACCACTGGACAAATGGGAGTGTCGCACTGAGAATTCACAACTCCAGACTAGGGAAATATTTAGAAATGTGCACCATACACAAGAAAACATGTTCCAATAGACTGAATATCTGAACAGCACAATTTTGTCACTGGGAAATCTTGTTCAAACAGCAGAGGACCGAGTGTGACACTGTTTACATTTATTTTTCCCGTCAAAAGGAGTTGGCGTTACCGGGAAAAGGAGTTGGTGAAACACTGAAAAATTCATTTTCCTAGAGATATAGAACAGAATGAAAGTATTGAGAACACTAAGAAATGAAAATGGTAGTTAAGCTAGTGTTCCAAGTACCGTTTTAATGTGCCTTGTAAAAGCCGGTATGACACCCGTGTTAAAATGAAAACTCTCAGAGCTCAAAACAACAGACCTCTGGGATGTGTCAGAGTTTCTCTGGAACTCTTGGAATACGTTTTAGAACCCGAACATCTCTACTGAATTTTGATATACTGGGAGTATGTTACCAAAGCGCTGTGAAAGGTGGGATAGGCTTTCAAGTGGTAACAATGGTTAAAGTGCTGGTATATTTGTAAAAAAAAGCTCTTTAACCAAATTGGAATTCACAATGAAGGAGCTTGAGTCACTGGAATAAAGGGACTCCAACTCGGGAAATCCACAATGATAACCTAGGTGAATATATAAGAAAGTGCTTCAATCACTAGGAATAAAGGGACTCCAACTCGGGAAATCCACAATGATAACCTAGGTGAATATATAAGAAAGTGCTTCAATCACTAGGAATACGTAAATAAAGGCCCTAATATCTGTAAAACATTGTTTCATGACAAGGAGATCATGTTCAAAGAACATAGAACCGAGTTGGATACCGGTTACATTTATAATTCAGGGTCAATGTGTTGGCTTTTTGAGAGAAGCCTGGTTATGCCGTTCCACGGGAAGTGATGACGTCACCAAGGGGGAGGGGCCACGTGGGCAGGCTCAAGTGATCCCAGGTGATGATGATTTGGCCAGGGGACCAGCTGGGAGTGATGACCTCATCGAGGTTAGTTCTGGTGTTAGGGTTAGAGAATTGGGGTTTGGGCTAGGGTTAGGGTTAGGATAAGGGTTCGGGCTAGCTAGGGTTCAGGCACAGATTAGGACTAGGTTTAGGGTTTGGGTTAGAGGTTTAGGTACAGGGTTAGGGCCACAGTGTAGTAACATTTGGAATTCACAATGAATGAGCTTCAACCACTGGACAAATGGGAGTGTCGCACTGAGAATTCACAACTCCAGACTAGGGAAATATTTAGAAATGTGCTCCATACACAAGAAAACATGTTCCAATAGACTGAATATCTGAACAGCACAATTTTGTCACTCAGAAATCTGGTTCAAACAGCAGAGGACCGAGTGTGACACTGTTTACATTTATTTTTCCCGTCAAAAGGAGTTGGCGTTACCGGGAAAAGGAGTTGATGAAACGCTGAAAAATTCATTTTCCTAGAGCTATAGAACAGAATGCAAGTATTGAGAACACTAAGAAATGAAAATGGTAGTTAGGCTAGTGTTCCAAGTAGCGTTTTAATGTGCCTTTTAAAAGCCGGTATGACACCCGTGTTAAAATGGAAACTCTCAGAGCTCAAAACAACAGACCTGTGGGATGTGTCAGAGTGTCTCTAGAATTATTGGAATACGTTTCAGAACCCGAACATCTCTACTGAATTTTGATATACTGGGAATATGTTTCCAAAGCGCTGTGACAGGTGGGATAGGCTTTCAAGTGGTAACAATGGTTAAAGTGCTGGTATATTTGTAAAAAAAAGCTCTTTAACCAAATTGTAATTCACAATGAAGGAGCTTGAGTCACTGGAATAAAGGGACTCCAACTCGGGAAATCCACAATGATAACCTAGGTGAATATATAAAAAAGTGCTTCAATCACTAGGAATACGTAAATAAAGGCCCTAATATCTGTAAAACATTGTTTCATGACAAGGAGATCGTGTTCAAAGAACATAGAACCGAGTTGGATACCGGTTACATTTATAATTCAGGGTCAATGTGTTGGCTTTTTGAGAGAAGCGTGGTTAGGCCTTTCCACCGGAAGTGATGACGTCACCAAGGGGGAGGGGCCACGTGGGCAGGCTCAAGTGATCCCAGGTGATGATGATTTCGCCAGGGGACCAGCTGGGAGTGATGACCTCATCTAGGTTAGTTCTGCTGTTAGGGTTAGAGAATTGGGGTTTAGGCTAGGGTTGGGGTTAGGATAAGGTTTCGGGCTAGCTAGGGTTCAGGCACAGATTAGGACTAGGTTTAGGGTTTGGGATAGAGGTTTAGGTACAGGGTTAGGGTCACAGTGTAGTAACATTTGGAATTCACAATGAATGAACTTCAACCACTGGACAAATGGGAGTGTCGCACTGAGAATTCACAACTCCAGACTATGGAAATATTTAGAAATGTGCTCCATACACAAGAAAACATGTTCCAATAGACTGAATATCTGAACAGCACAATTTTGTCACTGGGAAATCTTGTTCAAACAGCAGAGGACCGAGTGTGACACTGTTTACATATATTTTTCCCGTCAAAAGGAGTTGGCGTTACCGGGAAAAGGAGTTGGTGAAACACTGAAAAATTCATTTTCCTAGAGCTATAGAAAAGTATGAAAGTATTGAGAACACTAAGAAATGAAAATGGTAGTTAGGCTAGTGTTCCAAGTAGCGTTTTAATGTGCCTTTTAAAAGCCGGTATGACACCCGTGTTAAAATGAAAACTCTCAGAGCTCAAAACAACAGACCTGTGGGATGTGTCAGAGTGTCTCTAGAACTATTGGAATACGTTTTAGAACCCGAACATCTCTACTGAATTTTGATATACTGTGAATATGTTTCCAAAGCGCTGCGAAAGGTAGGATAGACTTTCAAGTGGTAACAATGGTTAAAGTGCTGGTATCTTTGTAAAAAAAAGCTCTTTAACCAAATTGGAATTCACAATGAAGGAGCTTGAGTCACTGGAATAAAGGGACTCCAACTCGGGAAATCCACAATGATAACCTAGGTGAATATATAAGAAAGTGCTTCAAACACTAGGAATACGTAAATAAAGGCCCTAATATCTGTAAAACATTGTTTCATGACAAGGAGATCGTGTTCAAAGAACATAGAACCGAGTTGGATACCGGTTACATTTATAATTCAGGGTCAATGTGTTGGCTTTTTGAGAGAAGCCTGGTTAGGCCGTTCCACCGGAAGTGATGACGTCACCAAGGGGGAGGGGCCACGTGGGCAGGCTCAAGTGATCCCAGGTGATGATGATTTGGCCCAGGGGACCCGCTGGGAGTGATGACCTCATCGAGGTTAGTTCTGGTGTTAGGGTTAGAGAATTGGGGTTTGGGCTAGGGTTAGGGTTAGGATAAGGGTTCGGGCTAGCTAGGGTTCAGGCACAGATTAGGACTAGGTTTAGGGTTTGGGTTAGAGGTTTAGGTACAGGGTTAGGGCCACAGTGTAGTAACATTTGGAATTCACAATGAATGAGCTTCAACCACTGGACAAATGGGAGTGTCGCACTGAGAATTCACAACTCCAGACTAGGGAAATATTTAGAAATGTGCTCCATACACAAGAAAACATGTTCCAATAGACTGAATATCTGAACAGCACAATTTTGTCACTCAGAAATCTGGTTCAAACAGCAGAGGACCGAGTGTGACACTGTTTACATTTATTTTTTCCCGTCAAAAGGAGTTGGCGTTACCGGGAAAAGGAGTTGATGAAACACTGAAAAATTCATTTTCCTAGAGCTATAGAACAGAATGAAAGTATTGAGAACACTAAGAAATGAAAATGGTAGTTAGGCTAGTGTTCCAAGTAGCGTTTTAATGTGCCTTTTAAAAGCCGGTATGACACCCGTGTTAAAATGGAAACTCTCAGAGCTCAAAACAACAGACCTGTGGGATGTGTCAGAGTGTCTCTAGAATTATTGGAATACGTTTCAGAACCCGAACATCTCTACTGAATTTTGATATACTGGGAATATGTTTCCAAAGCGCTGTGAAAGGTGGGATAGGCTTTCAAGTGGTAACAATGGTTAAAGTGCTGGTATATTTGTAAAAAAAAAAGCTGTTTAACCAAATTGTAATTCACAATGAAGGAGCTTGAGTCACTGGAATAAAGGGACTCCAACTCGGGAAATCCACAATGATAACCTAGGTGAATATATAAAAAAGTGCTTCAATCACTAGGAATACGTAAATAAAGGCCCTAATATCTGTAAAACATTGTTTCATGACAAGGAGATCGTGTTCAAAGAACATAGAACCGAGTTGGATACTGGTTACATTTATAATTCAGGGTCAATGTGTTGGCGTTTTTGAGAGAAACGTGGTTAGGCCTTTACACCGGAAGTGATGACGTCATCAAGGGGGAGGGGCCACGTGGGCAGGCTCATGTGATCCCAGGTGGTGATGATTTGGGCAGCGGACCAGCTGGTAGTGATGACCTCATCGAGGTTAGTTCTGGTGTTAGGGTTAGAGAATATGGGTTTGGGCTAGGGTTAGGGTTACGATAAGGGTTCGGGATAGCGAGGGTTCAGGCACAGATTAGGACTAGGTTTTAGGGTTTGGGTTAGAGGTTTAGGTACAGGGTTAGGGTCACAGTGTAGTAACATTTGGAATTCACAATGAATGAGCTTCAACCACTGGACAAATGGGAGTGTCGCACTGAGAATTCACAACTCCAGACTAGGGAAATATTTAGAAATGTGCTCCATACACAAGAAAACATGTTCCAATAGACTGAATATCTGAACAGCACAATTTTGTCACTGGGAAATCTTGTTCAAACAGCAGAGGACCGAGTGTGACACTGTTTACATTTATTTTTCCCGTCAAAAGGAGTTGGCGTTACCGGGAAAAGGAGTTGGTGAAACACTGAAAAATTCATTTTCCTAGAGCTATAGAAAAGTATGAAAGTATTGAGAACACTAAGAAATGAAAATGGTAGTTAAGCTAGTGTTCCAAGTAGCGTTTTAATGTGCCTTTTAAAAGCCGGTATGACACCCGTGTTAAAATGAAAACTCTCAGAGCTCAAAACAACAGACCTCTGGGATGTGTCAGAGTGTCTCTGGAACTCTTGGAATACGTTTTAGAAACCCGAACATCTCTACTGAATTTTGATATACTGGGAGTATGTTTCCAAAGCGCTGTGAAAGGTGGGATAGACTTTCAAGTGGTAACAATGGTTAAAGTGCTGGTATATTTGTAAAAAAAAAAGCTCTTTAACACAAATTGAGAATTCACAATGAAGGACAATGATAACTTGAGTCAATCACTGGAATAAAGGGACTCCAACTCGGGAAATCCACAATGATAACCTAGGTGAATATATAAGAAAGTGCTTCAAACACTAGGAATACGTAAATAAAGGCCCTAATATCTGTAAAACATTGTTTCATGACAAGGAGATCGTGTTCAAAGAACATAGAACCGAGTTGGATACCGGTTACATTTATAATTCAGGGTCAATGTGTTGGCTTTTTGAGAGAAGCCTGGTTAGGCCGTTCCACGGGAAGTGATGACGTCACCAAGGGGGAGGGGCCACGTGGGCAGGCTCAAGTGATCCCAGGTGATGATGATTTGGCCAGGGGACCAGCTGGGAGTGATGACCTCATCGAGGTTAGTTCTGGTGTTAGGGTTAGAGAATTGGGGTTTGGGCTAGGGTTAGGGTTAGGATAAGGGTTCGGGCTAGCTAGGGTTCAGGCACAGATTAGGACTAGGTTTAGGGTTTGGGTTAGAGGTTTAGGTACAGGGTTAGGGTCACAGTGTAGTAACATTTGGAATTCACAATGAATGAGCTTCAACCACTGGACAAATGGGAGTGTCGCACTGAGAATTCACAACTCCAGACTAGGGAAATATTTAGAAATGTGCTCCATACACAAGAAAACATGTTCCAATAGACTGAATATCTGAACAGCAGCACAATTTTGTCACTCAGAAATCTGGTTCAAACAGCAGAGGACCGAGTGTGACACTGTTTACATTTATTTTTCCCGTCAAAAGGAGTTGGCGTTACCGGGAAAAGGAGTTGATGAAACACTGAAAAATTCATTTTCCTAGAGCTATAGAACAGAATGAAAGTATTGAGAACACTAAGAAATGAAAATGGTAGTTAGGCTAGTGTTCCAAGTAGCGTTTTAATGTGCCTTTTAAAAGCCGGTATGACACCCGTGTTAAAATGGAAACTCTCAGAGCTCAAAACAACAGACCTGTGGGATGTGTCAGAGTGTCTCTAGAATTATTGGAATACGTTTCAGAACCCGAACATCTCTACTGAATTTTGATATACTGGGAATATGTTTCCAAAGCGCTGTGAAAGGTGGGGATAGGCTTTCAAGTGGTAACAATGGTTAAAGTGCTGGTATATTTGTAAAAAAAAGCTGTTTAACCAAATTGTAATTCACAATGAAGGAGCTTGAGTCACTGGAATAAAGGGACTCCAACTCGGGAAATCCACAATGATAACCTAGGTGAATATATAAAAAAGTGCTTCAATCACTAGGAATACGTAAATAAAGGCCCTAATATCTGTAAAACATTGTTTCATGACAAGGAGATCGTGTTCAAAGAACATAGAACCGAGTTGGATACCGGTTACATTTATAATTCAGGGTCAATGTGTTGGCTTTTTGAGAGAAGCGTGGTTAGGCCTTTCCACCGGAAGTGATGACGTCACCAAGGGGGAGGGGCCACGTGGGCAGGCTCAAGTGATCCCAGGTGATGATGATTTGGCCAGGGGACCTGCTGGGGAGTGATGATGTCATCGAGGTTAGTTCTGGTGTTAGGGTTAGAGAATTGGGGTTTGGGCTAGGATTAGGGTTAGGATAAGGGTTCGGGCTAGCTAGGGTTCAGGCACAGGTTAGGACTAGGTTTAGGGTTTGGGTTAGAGGGGTAGGTACACCGGGTTAGGGTAAAGTGTAGTAACATTTGGGTATTCACAATGAATGAGCTTCAACCACTGGACAAATGGGAGTGTCGCACTGAGAATTCACAACTCCAGACTAGGGAAATATTTAGAAATGTGCTTGACACACAAGGAAAACATATTCCAAAAGACTGAATATCCGAACAG
Source organism: Ia io (assembly GCA_025583905.1). Lineage (NCBI taxonomy): Eukaryota > Metazoa > Chordata > Mammalia > Chiroptera > Vespertilionidae > Ia > Ia io. The sequence continues at coordinate 23,559 of JAJQQW010000165.1, read as the reverse complement.
CCCAATTTTGTCACTGGGAAATCTTGTTCAAAACAGCTTAGAACCGAGTGTGACACTGTTTTACATTTATTTTTCCCGTCAAAAGGAGTTGGGGTGTTCTGGAAAAGGAGTTGGTGAAACACTGAAAAATTCATTTTCCTCGAGCTATAGGATAGTATGAAAGTATTGTGAACACTATGAAATCAAAATGTCAGTTAAGCTAGTGTTCCAAGTAGTGTTTTAATGTGCCTTTTAAAAGCCTTTATGACACCCATGTTAAAATGAAAACTCTCAGAGCTCAAAACAACACACCAGCGGGATGTGACAGAGTGTCTCTTGAACTCTTGGAATACGTTTTAGAACCCGAACATCTCTACTGAATTTTGATATACTGGGAATATGTTTCTAAAGCGCTATGAAAGGTTGGATAGACTTTCAAGTGGTAACAATGGTTAAAGTGCTGGTGTATTTGTAAAAAAAAAGCTGTTTAACCAAATTGGAATTCACAATGAAGGAGCTTGAGTCACTGAAGAAAGTGACTCCAACTCTGAAATCCACAATGATAACCTAGGTGAATATATACGAAAGTGCCACAATCACTAGAAAACGTAAATAAAGGCCCTGATATCTGTAAAACATTGTTTCATGACAAGGAGATCGTGTTCAAAGAACATAGAAACGAGTTGGATACTGGTTACATTTATAATTCAGGGTCAATGTGTTGGCATTTTTGAGAGAAGCCTGGTTAGGCCGTTCAATCAGAAGTGATGACGTCACCAAGGGGGAGGGGCCTCGTGGGCAGGCTCAAGTGATCCCACGTGATGATGATTTGGCCAGGGCACCAGCTGAGAGTGATGACCTCATCGAGGTTAGTTCTGGTGTTAGGGTTAGCAAATTGGGGTTTGGGCTAGGGTTAGGGTTAGGATAAGGGTTCGGGCTAGCTAGGGTTCAGGCACAGATTAGGACTAGGTTTAGGGTTTGGGGTTAGAGGTTTAGGTACAGGGTTAGGGTCACACAGTGTAGTAACATTTGGAATTCACAATGAATGAGCTTCAACCACTGGACAAATGGGAGTGTCGCACTGAGAATTCACAACTCCAGACTAGGGAAATATTTAGAAATGTGCTCCATACACAAGAAAACATGTTCCAATAGACTGAATATCTGAACAGCACAATTTTTTCACTGGGAAATCTTGTTCAAACAGCAGAGAACCGAGTGTGACACTGTTTACATTTATTTTTCCCGTCAAAAGGAGTTGGCGTTACCGGGAAAAGGAGTTGATGAAACACTGAAAAATTCATTTTCCTAGAGCTATAGAACAGTATGAAAGTATTGAGAACACTAAGAAATGAAAATGGTAGTGAGGCTAGTGTTCTAAGTAGCGTTTTAATGTGCCTTTTAAAAGCCAGTATGACACCCGTGTTAAAATGAAAATTCTCAGAGCTCAAAACAACAGACCTGTGGGATGTGTCAGAGTGTCTCTAGAACTCTTGGAATACGTTTTAGAACCCGAACATCTCTACTGAATTTTGATATACTGGGAATATGTTTCCAAAGCGCTGTGAAAGGTAGGATAGACTTTCAAGTGGTAACAATGGTAAAGTGCTGGTATATTTGTAAAAAAAAAGCTGTTTAACCAAATTGGAATTCACAATGAAGGAGCTTGATTCACTGGAATAAAGTGACTCCAACTCGGGAAATCCACAATGATAACCTAGGTGAATATATAAGAAAGTGTCTCAATCACGAGGAAAACGTAAATAAAGGGCCTGATATCTGTAAAACATTGTTTCATGACAAGGAGATCGTGTTCAAAGAACATAGAACCGAGTTGGATACTGGTTGCATTTATAATTCAGGGTCAATGTGTTGGCGTTTTTGAGAGAAGCCTGGTTAGGCCGTTCAACCGGAAGTGATGACGTCACAAAGCGGGAGGGGCCACGTGGGCAGGCTCAAGTGATCCCAGGTGATGATGATTTGCCCAGGGGACCAGCTGGGAGTGATGACCTCATCTAGGTTAGTTCTGGTGTTAGGGTTAGAGAATTGGGGTTTGGGCTAGGGTTAGGGTTAGGATAAGGTTTCGGGCTAGCTAGGGTTTCAGGCACAGATTAGGACTAGGTTTAGGGTTTGGGTTAGAGGTTTAGGTACAGGTTTAGGGTAACAGTGTAGTAGCATTTGGAATTCACAATGAATGAGCTTCAACCACTGGACAAATGGGAGTGTCGCACTGAGAATTCACAACTCCAGACTAGGGAAATATTTAGAAATGTGCTCCATACACAAGAAAACATGTTCCAATAGACTGAATATCTGAACAGCACAATTTTGTCACTGGGAAATCTTGTTCAAACAGCAGAGAACCGAGTGTGACACTGTTTACATTTATTTTTCCCCGTCAAAAGGAGTTGGCGTTCCCGGGAAAAGGAGTTGGTGAAACACTGAAAAATTCATTTTCCTAGAGCTATAGAAAAGTATGAAAGTATTGAGAACACTAATAAATGAAAATGGTAGTTAGGCTAGTGTTCCAAGTAGCGTTTTAATGTGCCTTTTAAAAGCCGGTATGACACCCCTGTTAAAATGAAAACTCTCAGAGCTCAAAACAACAGACCTGTGGGATGTGTCAGAGTGTCTCTAGAACTCTTGGAATACGTTTTAGAACCCGAACATCTCTACTGAATTTTGATATACTGGGAATATGTTTCCAAAGTGCTGTGAAAGGTAGGAGAGACTTTCAAGTGGTAACAATAGTTAAAGTCCTGGTATATTTGTAAAAAAAAGCTGTTTAACCAAATTGGAATTCACAATGAAGGAACTTGAGGCTCTGGAAGAAAGGGACTCCTACTCGGGAAATTCACAATGATAACCTAGGTTAATATCTGAGAAAGTGCTTCAAACACTAGGAATACGTGAATAAAGGGCCTGAATATCTGTTACACATTATTTCATGACAAGGAAATCGTGTTCAAAGAACAAAGAACCGAGTTGCATACTTGTTACATTTATAATTCAGGGACAATGAGTTGGCGTTTTTGGAAGAAGACTGGTTAGGCCATTAAACAGGAAGTGATGATGTCACCAAAGGGGGAGGGGCCACGTGGGCAGACCCAAGTGATCCCAGGTGATAATGATTGGCCCGGCGACCTGCTAGGAGTGATGATGTCATCGAGATTAGTTCTGATGTTAGTGTTAGAGAATTGGGGTTCGGGCTAGGATTAGGGTTAGGATAAGGGTACCGGCTAGCTAGCGTTCAGGCTCAGGTTCGAGCTAGATTTAGGGTTAGGGTTAGAGGGTTAGGGACCGGGATAGGGTAACGGTGTACTAATATTGGGTATTCACAATAAATGAGCTTCAATCACTGGACATGTTTGAGTGTAGCAATGAGAACGTACCACTCCAGACTAGGCAAATATTTAGAAATGTGCTTGACACACTAGGAATACATATTCCAAAAGACTGAATATCCGAACAGCCCAATTTTGTCACTGGGAAATCTTGTTCAAAAGCTTAGAACCGAGTGTGACACGGTTTACATTTATTTTTCCCGTCAATAGGAGTTGGGGTATTCTGGAAAAGGAGTTGGTGAAACACTCAAAAATTCATTTTCCTAGACCTATAGGATAGTATGAAAATATTGAGTGGACTATGAAATCAAAAGGTCAGTTAAGCTAGTGTTCCAAGTAGTGTTTTAGTGTGCCTTCAAAAGCCTTTATGACACCCATCTTAAAATAAAGACTCTCAGAGCTCAAAACAACACACCAGCGGGATGTGACAGAGTGTCTCTTGAACTCTTGGAATACGTTTTAGAACCTGAACATCTGTACTGAATTTTGAAGTACTGAGAATTTGTATCCAAAGCGCTGTGAAAGGTAGGATAGATTTCAAGTGGTAATAACGGTTAAAGTGCTGCTGTTTTTGTAAAAAACGCTGTTTAACCAAATTGGAATTCACAATGAAGGAACTTGAGGCTCTGGAAGAAAGTGACTCCTAATCGGGAAATTCACAATGATAACCTAGGTTAATATCTGAGAAAGTGCTTCAAACACTAGGAATACGTGATTAAAGGGCCTCAATATCTGTAACACATTAATTCATGCAAAGGAAATCATGTTCAAAGAACATAGAACCGAGTTGGATACTGGTTATATTTATAATTCAGGGACAAGGAGTTGGCCTTTTTGGAAGAAGGTTGGTTAGGCCATTAAACAGGAAGGGATGACGTCACCAAGGGGGGAGGGGCCACGTGTGCAGACCCAAGTGATCCCACGTGATAATGATTTGGCCCGGGGACCTGCTAGGACTGAGGATATCATCGAGATTGGTTCTGGTGTTAAGGTTAGAGAATTGGGGTTCGGGCTAGGATTAGGGTTAGGATAAGGGTTCGTGCTAGCTAAGCTTCAGGCACAGATTCGGACTTGGTTTAGGGTTAGGGTTAGAGGGTTAGGGACCAGGTTAGGGTAAGGGTGTAGTAACATTGGGTATTCACAACGAATGAGCTTCAATCACCGGACAAGTTTGAGTGTAGCACTGAGAACTTACCACTCCAGACTAGGCAAATATTTACAAATGTGCTTGACACACTAGGAATACATATTTCAAACGACTGAATATCTGAACAGCCCAATTTTGTCACTGGGAAATATTTTTCAAACAGCTGAGAACCGAGTGTGACATGGTTTACATTTATTTTTCCCGTCAAAAGGAGTTGGAGTTTTCGGGAAAAGGAGTTGTTGAAACACTGAAAAAATTCATTTTCCTCGAGCTATAGGATAGCATGAAAGTATTGAGAGGACTATGATATCAAAAGGTTAGTTAAGCTAGTGTCCCAAGTAGTGTTTTAGTGTGCCTTCAAAAGCCTGTATGACACCCATGTTAAAATAAAGACTCTCAGAGCTCAAAACAACACACCAGCGGGATGTGTCAGAGTGTCTCTTGAACTCTTGGAATACGTTTTAGAACCTGAACATCTCTACTGAATTTTGAAGTACTGAGAATTTGTATCCAAAGCACTGTGAAAGGTAGGATAGATTTCAAGTGATAATAACGGTTAAAGTGCTGGTATATTTGTAAAAAACGCTGTTTAACCAAATTGGAATTCACAGTGAAGGAACTTGAGGCTCTGGAAGAAAGTGACTCCTACTCGGGAAATTCACAATGATAACCTAGGTTAATATCTGAGAAAGTGCTTCAAACACAAGGAATACGTGATTAAAGGGCCTGAATATCTGGAACACATTATTTCATGCAAAGGAAATCGTGTTCAAAGAACATAGAACCGAGTTGGATACTGGTTACATTTGTAATTCAGGGACAATGAGTTGGCGTTTTTGGAAGAAGGCTGGTTAGGCCATTAAACAGGAAGTAATGAGGTCACCAAGGAGGAGGGGCCACGTGTGCACAACCAAGTGATCCCAGGTGATAATGATTTGGCCCGGGGACCTGTTAGGACCGATGATGGCATCGATATTAGTTCTGGTGTTAGGGTTAGAGAATTGGGGTTCAGGCTAGGATTACGGTTAGGATAAGGGTACGGGCTACCTAGGGTTCAGGCTCAGGATCGGGCTAGATTGAGGGTTGAGGTTAGAGTGTTAGGGACCGGGTTAGGGTACCGGTGTACTAATATTGGGTATTCACAATGAATGAGCTTCAATTACTGGACATGTTTGAGTGTAGCACTGAGAACGTACCACTCCAGACTAGGCAAATATTTAGAAATGTGCTTGACACACTAGGAATACATATTCCAAAAGACTGAATATCCGAACAGCCCAATTTTGTCACTGGGAAATCTTGTTCAAACAGCTGAGAACCGAGTGTGACACGGTTTACATTTATTTTTCCCGTCAAAAGGAGTTGGAGTGTTTGGGAAAAGGAGTTGGTGAAACACTGAAAAATTAATTTTCCTCGAGCTATAGGATAGTATGAAAGTATTGTGAACACTATGAAATCAAAATGTCAGTTAAGCTAGTGTTCCAAGTAGTGTTTTAGTGTGCCTTCAAAAGCCTGTATGACACCCATGTTAAAATAAAGACTCTCAGAGCTCAAAACAACACACCAGCGGGATGTGTCAGAGTGTCTCTTGAACTCTTGGAATACGTTTTAGAACCTGAACATCTCTACTGAATTTTGAAGTACTGAGAATTTGTATCCAAAGCGCTGTGAAAGGTAGGATAGATTTCAAGTGGTAATAACGGTTAAAGTGCTGGTATATTTGTAAAAAACGCTGTTTAACCAAATTGGAATTCACAATGAAGGAACTTGAGGCTCTGGAAGAAAGTGTCTCCTACTCGGGAAATTCACAATGATAACCTAGGTTAATATCTGAGAAAGTGTTTCAAACACTAGGAATACGTGAATAAAGGGCCTGAATATCTGTAAAACATTATTTCATGACAAGAAAATCGTGTTCAAAGAACAAAGAACCGAGTTGGATACTTGTTACATTTATAATTCAGGGACAATGAGTTGGCGTTTTTGGAAGAAGGCTGGTTAGGCCATTAAACAGGAAATGATGACGTCACCAAGGTGGAGGGGCCACGTGGGCAGACCCAAGTGATCCCAGGTGATAATGATTTGGCCCGTGGACCTGCTAGGAGTGATGATGTCATCGAGATTAGTTCTGGTGTTAGGGTTAGAGAATTGGGGTTCGGGCCAGGATTAGGGTTAGGATAAGGGTACCGGCTAGCTAGGGTTCAGGCTCAGGTTCAGGCTAGATTGAGGGTTGAGGTTAGAGGGTTAGGGACCAAGTTAGGGTAACGGTGTAGTAACCTTGGGTATTCACAACGAATGAGCTTCAATCACTGGACAAGTTTGAGTGTAGCACGGAGAATTCACCACTCCAGACTAGGCAAATATTTAGAAATGTGCTTGACACACTAGGAATACATATTCCAAAAGACTGAATATCCGAGCAGCCCAGTTTTGTCACTGGGAAATCATGTTCAAACAGCTGAGAACCGAGTGTGACACGGTTTACATTTATTTTTCCCGTCAAAAGGAGTTGGAGTGTTTGGGAAAAGGAGTTGGTGAAACACTGAAAAATTAATTTTCCTCGAGCTATAGGATAGTATGAAAGTATTGTGAACACTATGAAATCAAAATGTCAGTTAAGCTAGTGTTCCAAGTAGTGTTTAAGTGTGCCTTCAAAAGCCTGTATGACACCCATGTTAAAATAAAGACTCTCAGAGCTCAAAACAACACACCAGCGGGATGTGTCAGAGTGTCTCTTCAACTCTTGGAATACGTTTTAGAACCTGAACATCTCTACTGAATTTTGAAGTACTGAGAATTTGTATCCAAAGCGCTGTGAAAGGTAGGATAGATTTCAAGTGGTAATAACGGTTAAAGTGCTGGTATATTTGTAAAAAAAACGCTGTTTAACCAAATTGGAATTCACAATGAAGGAACTTGAGGCTCTGGAAGAAAGTGTCTCCTACTCGGGGAAATTCACAATGATAACCTAGGTTAATATCTGAGAAAGTGTTTCAAACACTAGGAATACGTGAATAAAGGGCCTGAATATCTGTAAAACATTATTTCATGACAAGGAAATCGTGTTCAAAGAACAAAGAACCGAGTTGCATACTGTTTACATTTATAATTCAGGGACTATGAGTTTGCTTTTTTGGAAGAAGGCTGGTTAGGCAATTAAACAGGAAATGATAACGTCACCAAGGGGGAGGGGCCACGTGTTGCAGACCCAAGTGATCCCAGGTGATAATGATTTAGCCCGGGGACCTGATAGGAGTGATGATGTCATCGAGGTTAGTTCTGGTGTTAGGGTTAGAGAAATAGGGGTTCGGGCTAGGATTAGGGTTAGCATAAGGGTTCGTGCTAGCTAGGGTTCAGGCAACGGTTCGGCTAGGTTTAGGGTTAGGGTTAGAGGGTTAGGGACCGAGTTAGGGTAACGGTGTAGTAACATTGGGTATTCACAACAAATGAGCTTCAATCGCTGGACAAGTTTGAGTGTAGCACTGAGAACTTACCACTCCAGACTAGGCAAATATTTAGAAATGTGCTTGACACACTAGGAATACATATTCCAAAAGACTGAATATCAGAACAGCCCAATTTTGTCAATGTGAAATCTTGTCCAAACAGCTGAGAACCGAGTGTGACACTGTTTACATTTATTTTTCCCGTCAAAAGGAGTTGGAGTGTTTGGGAAAAGAAGTTGTTGAAACACTGAAAAATTCATTTTCCTCGAGCTATAGGATAGTATGAAAGTATTGTGAACACTATGAAATCAAAATGTCAGTTAAGCTAGTGTTCCAAGTAGTGTTTTAGTGTGCCTTCAAAAGCCTGTATGACACCCATGTTAAAATAAAGACTCTCAGAGCTCAAAACAACACACCAGCGGGATGTGTCAGAGTGTCTCTTGAACTCTTGGAATACGTTTTAGAACCTGAACATCTCTACTGAATTTTGAAGTACTGAGAATTTGTATCCAAAGCGCTGTGAAAGGTAGGATAGATTTCAAGTGGTAATAACGGTTAAAGTGCTGGTATATTTGTAAAAAAAAACGCTGTTTAACCAAATTGGAATTCACAATGAAGGAACTTGAGGCTCTGGAAGAAAGTGACTCCTACTCGGGAAATTCACAATGATAACCTAGGTTAATATCTGAGAAAGTGTTTCAAACACAAGGAATACGTGAATAAAGGGCCTGAATATCTGTAAAACATTATTTCATGACAAGGAAATCGTGTTCAAAGAACAAAGAACCGAGTTGCATACTGTTTACATTTATAATTCAGGGACTATGAGTTTGCTTTATTGGAAGAAGGCTGGTTAGGCAATTAAACAGGAAGTGATAACATCACCAATGGGGAGGGGCCACGTGTTGCAACCCAAGTGATCCCAGGTGATAATGATTTGGCCCGTGGACCTGATAGGAGTGATGATGTCATCGAGGTAAGTTCTGGTGTTAGGGTTAGAGAAATGGGGTTCGGGCTAGGATTAGGGTTAGCATAAGGGTTCGTGCTAGCTAGGGTTCAGGCAACGGTTCGGCTAGGTTTAGGGTTAGGGTTAGAGGGTTAGGGACTGAGTTAGGGTAACGGTGTAGTAACATTGGGTATTCACAACAAATGAGCTTCAATCGCTGGACAAGTTTTGAGTGTAGCACTGAGAACTTACCACTCCAGACTAGGCAAAATATTTAGAAATGTGCTTGACACACTAGGAATACATATTCCAAAAGACTGAATATCCGAACAGCCCAATTTTTGTCAATGTGAAATCTTGTCCAAACAGCTGAGAACCGAGTGTGACACTGTTTACATTTATTTTTCCCATCAAAAGGATTGGAGTGTTTTGGGAAAAGAAGTTGTTGAAACACTGAAAAATTATTTTTCTCGAGCTATAGGATAGCATGAAAGTATTGTGAACACTATGAAATCAAAATGTCAGTTAAGCTAGTGTTCCAAGTAGTGTTTTTAGTGTGCCTTCAAAAGCCTGTATGACACCCATGTTAAAATAAAGACTCTCAGAGCTCAAAACAACACACCAGCGGGATGTGTCAGTGTGTCTCTTCAACGCTTGGAATACCTTTTAGAACCTGAATATCTCTACTGAATTTTGAAGTACTGAGAATTTGTATCCAAAGCGCTGTGAAAGGTAGGATAGATTTCAAGTGGTAATAACGGTTAAAGTGCTGGTATATTTGTAAAAAACGCTGTTTAACCAAATTGGAATTCACAATGAAGGAACTTGAGGCTCTGGAAGAAAGTGTCTCCTACTGGGGAAATTCACAATGATAACCTCGGTTAATATCTGAGAAAGTGCTTCAAACACTAGGAATACGTGAATAAAGGGCCTGAATATCTGTAACACATTATTTCATGACAAGGAAATCGTGTTCAAAGAACAAAGAACCGAGTTGGATACTTGTTACATTTATAATTCAGGGACAATGAGATGGCGTTTTTGGAAGAAGGCTGGTTAGGCCATTAAACAGGAAATGATGACGTCACCAAGGTGGAGGGGCCACGTGGGCAGACCCAAGTGATCCCAGGTGATAATGATTTAGCCCGGGGACCTGCTAGGAGTGATGATGTCATCGAGATTAGTTCTGGTGTTAGGGTTAGAGAATTGGGGTTCGGGCCAGGATTAGGGTTAGGATAAGGGTACCGGCTAGCTAGGGTTCAGGCTCAGGATCGGGCTAGATTGAGGGTTGAGGTTAGAGGGTTAGGGACCGGATTAAGGTAACGGTGTAGTAACATTGGGTATTCACAATGAATGAGCTTCAATCACTGGACAAGTTTGAGTGTAGCACTGAGAATTCACCACTCCAGACTAGGCAAATATTTAGAAATGTGCTTGACACACTAGGAATACATATTCCAAAAGACTGAATATCCGAACAGCCCAATTTTGTCACTGGGAAATCATGTTCAAACAGCTGAGAACCGAGTGTGACACGGTTTACATTTATTTTTCCCATCAAAGGGAGTTGGAGTGTTTGGGAAAAGGAGTTGTTGAAACACTGAAAAATTAATTTTCCTCGAGCTATAGGATAGTATGAAAGTATTGTGAACACTATGAAATCAAAATGTCAGTTAAGCTAGTGTTCCAAGTAGTGTTTTAGTGTGCCTTCAAAAGCCTGTATGACACCCATGTTGAAATAAAGACTCTCAGAGCTCAAAACAACACACCAGCGGGATGTGTCAGAGTGTCTCTTGAACTCTTGGAATACGTTTTAGAACCTGAACATCTCTACTGAATTTTGAAGTACTGAGAATTTGTATCCAAAGCGCTGTGAAAGGTTGGATAGACTTTCAAGTGGTAATAACGGTTAAAGTGCTGGTATATTTGTAAAAAACGCTGTTTAACCAAATTGGAATTCACAATGAAGGAACTTGAGGCTCTGGAAGAAAGTGTCTCCTACTCGGGAAATTCACAATGATAACCTAGGTTAATATCTGAGAAAGTGTTTCAAACACTAGGAATACGTGAATAAAGGGCCTGAATATCTGTTACACATTATTTCATGACAAGGAAATCGTGTTCAAAGAACAAAGAACCGAGTTGCATACTGTTTACATTTATAATTCAGGGACTATGAGTTTGCTTTTTTGGAAGAAGGCTGGTTAGCAAATTAACAGGAAATGATAACGTCACCAAGGGGGAGGGGCCACGAGTGCAGACCCAAGTGATCCCAGGTGATAATGATTTGGCCCGGGGACCTGCTAGGAGTGATGTTGTCATCGAGGTTAGTTCTGGTGTTAGGGTTAGAGAAATAGGGTTCGGGCTAGGATTAGGGTTAGCATAAGGGTTCGTGCTAGCTAGGGTTCAGGCAACGGTTCGGCTAGGTTTAGGGTTAGGGTTAGAGGGTTAGGGACCGAGTTAGGGTAACGGTGTAGTAACATTGGGTATTCACAACAAATGTGCTTCAATCGCTGGACAAGTTTGAGTGTAGCACTGAGAACTTACCACTCCAGACTAGGCAAATATTTAGAAATGTGCTTGACACACTAGCAATACATATTCCAAAAGACTGAATATCCGAACAGCCCAATTTTGTCACTGGGAAATCATGTTCAAACAGCTGAGAACCGAGTGTGACACGGTTTACATTTATTTTTCCCATCAAAGGGAGTTGGAGTGTTTGGGAAAAGAAGTTGTTGAAACACTGTAAAATTCATTTTCCTCGAGCTATAGGATAGTATGAAAGTATTGTGAACACTATGAAATCAAAATGTCAGTTAAGCTAGTTTTCCAAGTAGTGTTTTAGTGTGCCTTCAAAAGCCTGTATGACACCCATGTTAAAATAAAGACTCTCAGAGCTCAAAACAACACACCAGCGGGATGTGTCAGAGTGTCTCTTCAACGCGTGGAATACGTTTTAGAACCTGAACATCTCTACTGAATTTTGAAGTACTGAGAATTTGTATCCAAAGCGCTGTGAAAGGTAGGATAGATTTCAAGTGGTAATAACGGTTAAAGTGCTGGTATATTTGTAAAAAACGCTGTTTAACCAAATTGGAATTCACAATGAAGGAATTGAGGCTCTGGAAGAAAGTGACTCCTACTCGGGAAATTCACAATGATAACCTAGGTTAATATCTGAGAAAGTGTTTCAAACACAAGGAATACGTGAATAAAGGGCCTGAATATCTGTAAAACATTATTTCATGACAAGGAAATCGTGTTCAAAGAACAAAGAACCGAGTTGCATACTGTTTACATTTATAATTCAGGGACTATGAGTTTGCTTTATTGGAAGAAGGCTGGTTAGGCAATTAAACAGGAAGTGATAACATCACCAATGGGGAGGGGCCACGTGTTGCAACCCAAGTGATCCCAGGTGATAATGATTTGGCCCGTGGACCTGATAGGAGTGATGATGTCATCGAGGTTAGTTCTGGTGTTAGGGTTAGAGAAATGGGGTTCGGGCTAGGATTAGGGTTAGCATAAGGGTTCGTGCTAGCTAGGGTTCAGGCAACGGTTCGGCTAGGTTTAGGGTTAGGGTTAGAGGGTTAGGGACTGAGTTAGGGTAACGGTGTAGTAACATTGGGTATTCACAATAAATGAGCTTCAATCGCTGGACAAGTTTGAGTGTAGCACTGAGAACTTACCACTCCAGACTAGGCAAATATTTAGAAATGTGCTTGACACACTAGGAATACATATTCCAAAAGACTGAATATCCGAACAGCCCAGTTTTGTCACTGAGAAATCATGTTCAAACAGCTGAGAACCGAGTGTGACACGGTTTACATTTATTTTTTCTGTCAAAAGGAGTTGGAGTGTTTGGGAAAAGGAGTTGGTGAAACACTGAAAATTAATTTTCCTCGAGCTATAGGATAGTATGAAAGTATTGTGAACACTATGAAATCAAAATGTCAGTTAAGCTAGTGTTCCAAGTAGTGTTTAAGTGTGCCTTCAAAAGCCTGTATGACACCCATGTTGAAATAAAGACTCTCAGAGCTCAAAACAACACACCAGCGGTATGTGTCAGAGTGTCTCTTGAACTCTTGGAATACGTTTTAGAACCTGAACATCTCTACTGAATTTTGAAGTACTGAGAATTTGCATCCAAAGCGCTGTGAAAGGTAGGATAGATTTCAAGTGGTAATAACGATTAAAGTGCTGGTATATTTGTAAAAAAAGGCTGTTTAACCAAATTGGAATTCACAATGAAGGAACTTGAGGCTCTGGAAGAAAGAAACTCCTACTCGGGAAATTCACAATGATAACCTAGGTTAATATCTGAGAAAGTGTTTCAAACACAAGGAATACGTGAATAAAGGGCCTGAATATCTGTAAAACTTTATATCATGACAAGGAAATCGTGTTCAAAGAACAAAGAACCGAGTTGCATACTGTTTACATTTATAATTCAGGGACTATGAGTTTGCTTTTTTGGAAGAAGGCTGGTTAGGCAATTAAACAGGAAGTGATAACGTCACCAAGGGGGAGGGGCCACGTGTACAGACCCAAGTGATCCCAGGTGATAATGATTTGGCCCGTGGACCTGATAGGAGTGATGATGTCATCGAGGTTAATTCTGGTGTTAGGGTTAGAGAAATAGGGTTTGGGCTAGGATTAGGGTTAGCATAAGGTTTCGTGCTAGCTAGGGTTCAGGCAATGGTTCGGCTAGGTTTAGGGTTAGGGTTAGAGGGTTAGGGACCGAGTTAGGGTAACGGTGTAGTAACATTGGGTATTCACAACAAATGAGCTTCAATCGCTGGACAAGTTTGAGTGTAGCACTGAGAACTTACCACTCCAGACTAGGAAAATATTTAGAAATGTGCTTGACACACTAGGAATACATATTCCAAAAGACTGAATAGCAGAACAGCCCAATTTTGTCAATGTGAAATCTTGTCCAAACAGCTGATACCTGCGTGTGACACTGTTTACATTTATTTTTCCCGTCAAAAGGATTTGGAGTGTTCGGGAAAAGAAGTTGGTGAAACACTGAAAAATTAATTTTCCTCGAGCTATAGGATAGCATGAAAGTATTGTGAACACTATGAAATCAAAATGTCAGTTAAGCTAGTGTTCCAAGTAGTGTTTAAGTGTGCCTTCAAAAGCCTGTATGACACCCATGTTAAAATAAAGACTCTCAGAGCTCAAAACAACACACCAGCGGGATGTGTCAGTGTGTCTCTTCAACGCTTGGAATACCTTTTAGAACCTGAACATCTCTACTGAATTTTGAAGTACTGAGAATTTGTATCCAAAGCGCTGTGAAAGGTAGGATAGATTTCAAGTGGTAATAACGGTTAAAGTGCTGGTATATTTGTAAAAAACGCTGTTTAACCAAATTGGAATTCACAATGAAGGAACTTGAGGCTCTGGAAGAAAGTGTCTCCTACTCGGGAAATTCACAATGATAACCTCGGTTAATATCTGAGAAAGTGCTTCAAACACTAGGAATACGTGAATAAAGGGCCTGAATATCTGTAACACATTATTTCATGACAAGGAAATCGTGTTCAAAGAACAAAGAACCGAGTTGGATACTTGTTACATTTATAATTCAGGTACAATGTGTTAGCGTTTTTGGAAGAAGGCTGGTTAGGCCATTAAACATGAAATGATGACGTCACCAAGGTGGAGGGGCCACGTGGGCAGACCCACGTGATCCCAGGTGATAATGATTTAGCCCGGGGACCTGCTAGGAGTGATGATGTCATCGAGATTAGTTCTGGTGTTAGGGTTAGAGAATTGGGGTTCGGGCCAGGATTAGGGTTAGGATAAGGGTACCGGCTAGCTAGGGTTCAGGCTCAGGATCGGGCTAGATTGAGGGTTGAGGTTAGAGGGTTAGGGACCGGATTAAGGTAACGGTGTAGTAACATTGGGTATTCACAATGAATGAGCTTCAATCGCTGGACAAGTTTGAGTGTAGCACTGAGAATTCACCACTCCAGACTAGGCAAATATTTAGAAATGTGCTTGACACACTAGGAATACATATTCCAAAAGACTGAATATCCGAACAGCCCAATTTTGTCACTGGGAAATCATGTTCAAACAGCTGAGAACCGAGTGTGACACGGTTTACATTTATTTTTCCCTTCAAAGGGAGTTGGAGTGTTTGGGAAAAGGAGTTGTTGAAACACTGAAAAATTAATTTTCCTCGAGCTATAGGATAGTATGAACGTATTGTGAACACTATGAAATCAAAATGTCAGTTAAGCTAGTGTTCCAAGTAGTGTTTTAAGTGTGCCTTCAAAAGCCTGTATGACACCCATGTTGAAATAAAGACTCTCAGAGCTCAAAACAACACACCAGCGGGATGTGTCAGAGTGTCTCTTGAACTCTTGGAATACGTTTTAGAACCTGAACATCTCTACTGAATTTTGAAGTACTGAGAATTTGCATCCAAAGCGCTGTGAAAGGTAGGATAGATTTCAAGTGGTAATAACGATTAAAGTGCTGGTATATTTGTAAAAAAAGGCTGTTTAACCAAATTGGAATTCACAATGAAGGAACTTGAGGCTCTGGAAGAAAGAAACTCCTACTCGGGAAATTCACAATGATAACCTAGGTTAATATCTGAGAAAGTGTTTCAAACACTAGGAATACGTGAATAAAGGGCCTGAATATCTGTAGCACATTATTTCATGACAAGGAAATCAGTTCAAAGAAAAATGAACCGAGTTGCATACTGTTTACATTTATAATTCAGGGACTATGAGTTTGCTTTTTTGGAAGAAGGCTGGTTAGGCAATTAAACAGGAAGTGATAACGTCACCAAGGGGGAGGGGCCACGTGTACAGACCCAAGTGATCCCAGGTGATAATGATTTGGCCCGTGGACCTGATAGGAGTGATGATGTCATCGAGGTTAGTTCTGGTGTTAGGGTTAGAGAAATAGGGTTCGGGCTAGGATTAGGGTTAGCATAAGGGTTCGTGCTAGCTAGGGTTCAGGCAACGGTTCGGCTAGGTTTAGGGTTAGGGTTAGAGGGTTAGGGACCGAGTTAGGGTAACGGTGTAGTAACATTGGGTATTCACAACAAATGAGCTTCAATCGCTGGACAAGTTTGAGTGTAGCACTGAGAACTTACCACTCCAGACTAGGCAAAATATTTAGAAATGTGCTTGACACACTAGGAATACATATTCCAAAAGACTGAATATCCGAACAGCCCAATTTTGTCAATGTGAAATCTTGTCCAAACAGCTGATACCTGAGTGTGACACTGTTTACATTTATTTTTCCCGTCAAAAGGAGTTGGAGTGTTCGGGAAAAGAAGTTGTTGAATCACTGAAAAATTAATTTTCCTCGAGCTATAGGATAGTATGAAAGTATTGTGAACACTATGAAATCAAAATGTCAGTTAAGCTAGTGTTCCAAGTAGTGTTTAAGTGTGCCTTCAAAAGCCTGTATGACACCCATGTTGAAATAAAGACTCTCAGAGCTCAAAACAACACACCAGCGGGATGTGTCAGAGTGTCTCTTGAACTCTTGGAATACGTTTTAGAACCTGAACATCTCTACTGAATTTTGAAGTACTGAGAATTTGTATCCAAAGCGCTGTGAAAGGTAGGATAGATTTCAAGTGGTAATAACGGTTAAAGTGCTGGTATATTTGTAAAAAAACGCTGTTTAAACCAAATTGGAATTCACAATGAAGGAACTTGAGGCTCTGGAAGAAAGTGTCTCCTACTCGGGAAATTCACAATGATAACCTAGGTTAATATCTGAGAAAGTGCTTCAAACACTAGGAATACGTGAATAAAGGGCCTGAATATCTGTAAAACATTATTTCATGACAAGGAAATCGTGTTCAAAGAAAAAAGAACCGAGTTGCATACTGTTTACATATATAATTCAGGGACTATGAGTTTGCTTTTTTGGAAGAAGGCTGGTTAGGCAATTAAACAGGAAATGATAACGTCACCAAGGGGGAGGGGCCACGTGTACAGACCCAAGTGATCCCAGGTGATAATGATTTGGCCCTTGGACCTGATAGGAGTGATGATGTCATCGAGGTTAGTTCCGGTGTTAGGGTTAGAGAAATAGGGTTCGGGCTAGGATTAGGGTTAGCATAAGGGTTCGTGCTAGCTAGGGTTCAGGCAACGGTTCGGCTAGGTTTAGGGTTAGGGTTAGAGGGTTAGGGACCGAGTTAGGGTAACGGTGTAGTAACATTGGGTATTCACAACAAAATGAGCTTCAATCGCTGGACAAGTTTGAGTGTAGCACTGAGAACTTACCACTCCAGACTAGGCAAATATTTAGAAATGTGCTTGACACACTAGGAATACATATTCCAAAAGACTGAATATCAGAACAGCCCAATTTTGTCAATGTGAAATCTTGTCCAAACAGCTGATACCTGAGTGTGTGTGACACGGTTTACATTTATTTTTCCCCGTCAAAAGGATTTGGAGTGTTTTTGGAAAAAGAAGTTGTTGAAACACTGAAAAATTAATTTTCCTCGAGCTATAGGATAGTATGAAAGTATTGTGAACACTATGAAATCAAAAATGTCAGTTAAGCTAGTGTTCCAAGTAGTGTTTTAAGTGTGCCTTCAAAAGCCTGTATGACACCCATGTTAAAATAAAGACTCTCAGAGCTCAAAACAACACACCAGCGGGATGTGTCAGAGTGTCTCTTGAACTCTTGGAATACCTTTTAGAACCTGAACATCTCTACTGAATTTTGAAGTACTGAGAATTTGTATCCAAAGCGCTGTGAAAGGTAGGATAGATTTCAAGTGGTAATAACGGTTAAAGTGCTGGTATATTTGTAAAAAATCGCTGTTTAACCAAATTGGAATTCACAATGAAGGAACTTGAGGCTCTGGAAGAAAGTGTCTCCTACTCGGGAAATTCACAATGATAACCTCGGTTAATATCTGAGAAAGTGCTTCAAACACTAGGAATACGTGAATAAAGGGCCTGAATATCTGTAAAACACATTATTTCATGACAAGGAAATCGTGTTCAAAGAACAAAGAACCGAGTTGGATACTGTTTACATTTATAATTCAGGGACAATGAGTTTGCTTTTTTTGGAAGAAGGCTGGTTAGGCAATTAAACAGGAAATGATGACGTCACCAAGGGGGAGGGGCCACGTGTGCAGACCCAAGTGATCCCAGGTGATAATGATTTAGCCCGGGGACCTGCTAGGAGTGATGATGTCATCGAGGTTAGTTCTGGTGTTAGGGTTAGAGAATTGGGGTTCGGGCTAGGATTAGGGTTAGGATAAGGGTACCGGCTAGCTAGGGTTCAGGCTCAGGATCGGGCTAGATTGAGGGTTAGGGTTAGAGGGTTAGGGACCGGATTAAGGGTAACGGTGTAGTAACATTGGGTATTCACAATGAAATGAGCTTCAATCGCTGGACAAGTTTGAGTGTAGCACTGAGAATTTACCACTCCAGACTAGGCAAATATTTAGAAATGTGCTTGACACACTAGGAATACATATTCCAAAAGACTGAATATCCGAACAGCCCAATTTTGTCACTGTGAAATCATGTTCAAAACAGCTGAGAACCGAGTGTGACACGGTTTACATTTATTTTTTCCCGTCAAAAGGGAGTTGGAGTGTTTGGGGAAAAGAAGTTGTTGAATCACTGAAAAATTAATTTTCCTCGAGCTATAGGATAGTATGAAAGTATTGTGAACACTATGAAATCAAAATGTCAGTTAAGCTAGTGTTCCAAGTAGTGTTTAAGTGTGCCTTCAAAAGCCTGTATGACACCCATGTTGAAATAAAGACTCTCAGAGCTCAAAACAACACACCAGCGGTATGTGTCAGAGTGTCTCTTGAACTCTTGGAATACGTTTTAGAACCTGAACATCTCTACTGAATTTTGAAGTACTGAGAATTTGCATCCAAAGCGCTGTGAAAGGTAGGATAGATTTCAAGTGGTAATAACGATTAAAGTGCTGGTATATTTGTAAAAAACGCTGTTTAACCAAATTGGAATTCACAATGAAGGAACTTGAGGCTCTGGAAGAAAGTGTCTCCTACTCGGGAAATTCAAAATGATAACCTAGGTTAATATCATAGAAAGTGCTTCAAACACTAAGAATACGTGAATAAAGGGCCTGAATATCTGTAACACATTATTTCATGACAAGGAAATCGTGTTCAAAGAACAAAGAACCGAGTTGCATACTGTTTACATTTATAATTCAGGGACTATGAGTTTGCTTTTTTGGAAGAAGGCTGGTTAGGCAATTAAACAGGAAATGAATAACGTCACCAAGGGGGAGGGGCCACGTGTACAGACCCAAGTGATCCCAGGTGATAATGATTTGGCCCGGGGACCTGCTAGGAGTGATGATGTCATCGAGGTTAGTTCTGGTGTTAGGGTTAGAGAATTGGGGTTCGGGCCAGGATTAGGGTTAGGATAAGGGTTTCGTGCTAGCTAGGGTTCAGGCAATGGATCGGCTAGATTGAGGGTTAGGGTTAGAGGGTTAGGGACCGAGTTAGGGTAACGGTGTAGTAACATTGGGTATTCACAACAAATGAGCTTCAATCGCTGGACAAGTTTGAGTGTAGCACTGAGAACTTCACCACTCCAGACTAGGCAAATATTTAGAAATGTGCTTGACACACTAGGAATACATATTCCAAAAGACTGAATATCCGAACAGCCCAATTTTGTCACTGTGAAATCATGTCCAAACAGCTGAGAACCGAGTGTGACACGGTTTACATTTATTTTTCCCGTCAAAAGGAGTTGGAGTGTGTTTGGGAAAAGAAGTTGGTGAAACACTGAAAAATTAATTTTCCTCGAGCTATAGGATAGTATGAAAGTATTGTGAACACTATGAAATCAAAATGTCAGTTAAGCTAGTGTTCCAAGTAGTGTTTAAGTGTGCCTTCAAAAGCCTGTATGACACCCATGTTAAAATAAAGACTCTCAGAGCTCAAAACAACACACCAGCGGGATGTGTCAGAGTGTCTCTTCAACTCTTGGAATACGTTTTAGAACCTGAACATCTCTACTGAATTTTGAAGTACTGAGAATTTGTATCCAAAGCGCTGTGAAAGGTAGGATAGATTTCAAGTGGTAATAACGGTTAAAGTGCTGGTATATTTGTAAAAAAAAGCTGTTTAACCAAATTGGAATTCACAATGAAGGAACTTGAGGCTCTGGAAGAAAGTGTCTCCTACTCGGGAAATTCACAATGATAACCTCGGTTAATATCTGAGAAAGTGCTTCAAACACTAGGAATACGTGAATAAAGGGCCTGAATATCTGTAAAACATTATTTCATGACAAGGAAATCGTGTTCAAAGAACAAAGAACCGAGTTGGATACTTGTTACATTTATAATTCAGGGACAATGAGTTGGCGTTTTTTGAAGAAGGCTGGTTAGGCCATTAAACAGGAAATGATGACGTCACCAAGGGGGAGGGGCCACGTGTGCAGACCCAAGTGATCCCAGTGATAATGATTTGGCCCGGGGACCTACCAGGGGTGATGAAGTCATCGAGATTAGTTCTGGTGTTAGGGTTAGAGAATTGGGGTTTGGGCTAGGATTAGGGTTAGGATAAGGGTTCGTGCTAGCTAGGGTTCAGGCTCAGTTTCGGGCTAGATTGAGGGTTGAGGTTAGAGGGTTAGGGACCGGATTAAGGTAACGGTGTAGTAACATTGGGTATTCACAATGAATGAGCTTCAATCGCTGGACAAGTTTGAGTGTAGCACTGAGAATTCACCACTCCAGACTAGGCAAATATTTAGAAAATGTGCTTGACACACTAGGAATACATATTCCAAAAGACTGAATATCCGAACAGCCCAATTTTGTCACTGGGAAATCATGTTCAAACAGCTGAGAACCGAGTGTGACACGGTTTACATTTATTTTTCCCTTCAAAGGGAGTTGGAGTGTTTGGGAAAAGGAGTTGTTGAAACACTGAAAAATTAATTTTCCTCGAGCTATAGGATAGTATGAACGTATTGTGAACACTATGAAATCAAAATGTCAGTTAAGCTAGTGTTCCAAGTAGTGTTTTAAGTGTGCCTTCAAAAGCCTGTATGACACCCATGTTGAAAATAAAGACTCTCAGAGCTCAAAACAACACACCAGCGGGATGTGTCAGAGAGTGTCTCTTGAACTCTTGGAATACGTTTTAGAACCTGAACATCTCTACTGAATTTTGAAGTACTGAGAATTTGTATCCAAAGCGCTGTGAAAGGTAGGATAGATTTTCAAGTGGTAATAACGGTTAAAGTGCTGGTATATTTGTAAAAAAAAATGCTGTTTAACCAAATTGGAATTCACAATGAAGGAACTTGAGGCTCTGGAAGAAAGTGTCTCCTACTCGGGAAATTCACAATGATAACCTAGGTTAATATCTGAGAAAGTGCTTCAAACACTAGGAATACGTGAATAAAGGGCCTGAATATCTGTAACACATTA
The DNA here is from genome assembly GCA_025583905.1 of Ia io. Lineage (NCBI taxonomy): Eukaryota > Metazoa > Chordata > Mammalia > Chiroptera > Vespertilionidae > Ia > Ia io. Next base: position 2,244 of record JAJQQW010000165.1, on the reverse strand, counting down.
TTTCATGACAAGGAAATCGTGTTCAAAGAACAAAGAACCGAGTTGCATACTGTTTACATTTATAATTCAGGGACTATGAGTTTGCTTTTTTGGAAGAAGGCTGGTTAGGCAATTAAACAGGAAGTGATAACGTCACCAAGGGGGAGGGGCCACGTGTGCAGACCCAAGTGATCCCAGGTGATAATGATTTGGCCCGGGGACCTGCTAGGAGTGATGATGTCATCGAGGTTAGTTCTGGTGTTAGGGTTAGAGAATTGGGGAACGGGCAAGGATTAGGGTTAGCATAAGGGTTCGTGCTAGCTAGGGTTCAGGCAACGGTTCGGCTAGGTTTAGGGTTAGGGTTAGAGGGTTAGGGACCGAGTTAGGGTAACGGTGTAGTAACATTGGGTATTCACAACAAATGAGCTTCAATCGCTGGACAAGTTTGAGTGTAGCACTGAGAACTTACCACTCCAGACTAGGCAAATATTTAGAAATGTGCTTGACACACTAGGAATACATATTCCAAAAGACTGAATATCCGAACAGCCCAATTTTGTCAATGGGAAATCTTGTCCAAACAGCTGAGAACCGAGTGTGACACTGTTTACATTTATTTTTCCCGTCAAAAGGAGTTGGAGTGTTCGGGAAAAGAAGTTGTTGAAACACTGTAAAATTCATTTTCCTCGAGCTATAGGATAGTATGAAAGTATTGTGAACACTATGAAATCAAAATGTCAGTTAAGCTAGTGTTCCAAGTAGTGTTTTAGTGTGCCTTCAAAAGCCTGTATGACACCCATGTTAAAATAAAGACTCTCAGAGCTCAAAACAACACACCAGCGGGATGTGTCAGAGTGTCTCTTGAACTCTTGGAATACGTTTTAGAACCTGAACATCTCTACTGAATTTTGAAGTACTGAGAATTTGTATCCAAAGCGCTGTGAAAGGTAGGATAGATTTCAAGTGGTAATAACGGTTAAAGTGCTGGTATATTTGTAAAAAAAACGGCTGTTTAACCAAATTGGAATTCACAATGAAGGAACTTGAGGCTCTGGAAGAAAGTGTCTCCTACTCGGGAAATTCACAATGATAACCTAGGTTAATATCTGAGAAAGTGTTTCAAACACAAGGAATACGTGAATAAAGGGCCTGAATATCTGTAAAACATTATTTCATGACAAGGAAATCGTGTTCAAAGAACAAAGAACCGAGTTGCATACTGTTTACATTTATAATTCAGGGACTATGAGTTTGCTTTTTTGGAAGAAGGCTGGTTAGGCAATTAAACAGGAAGTGATAACGTCACCAAGGGGGAGGGGCCACGTGTACAGACCCAAGTGATCCCAGGTGATAATGATTTGGCCCGTGGACCTGATAGGAGTGATGATGTCATCGAGGTTAGTTCTGGTGTTAGGGTTAGAGAATTGGGGAACGGGCAAGGATTAGGGTTAGCATAAGGGTTCGTGCTAGCTAGGGTTCAGGCAATGGTTCGGCTAGGTTTAGGGTTAGGGTTAGAGGGTTAGGGACCGAGTTAGGGTAACGGTGTAGTAACATTGGGTATTCACAATGAATGAGCTTCAATCGCTGGACAAGTTTGAGTGTAGCACTGAGAACTTACCACTCCAGACTAGGCAAATATTTAGAAATGTGCTTGACACACTAGGAATACATATTCCAAAAGACTGAATATCCGAACAGCCCAATTTTGTCAATGTGAAATCTTGTCCAAACAGCTGAGAACCGAGTGTGACACGGTTTACATTTATTTTTCCCGTCAAAAGGAGTTGGAGTGTTTGGGAAAAGAAGTTGGTGAAACACTGAAAAATTAATTTTCCTCGAGCTATAGGATAGTATGAAAGTATTGTGAACACTATGAAATCAAAATGTCAGTTAAGCTAGTGTTCCAAGTAGTGTTTAAGTGTGCCTTCAAAAGCCTGTATGACACCCATGTTAAAATAAAGACTCTCAGAGCTCAAAACAACACACCAGCGGGATGTGTCAGAGTGTCTCTTCAACTCTTGGAATACCTTTTAGAACCTGAACATCTCTACTGAATTTTGAAGTACTGAGAATTTGTATCCAAAGCGCTGTGAAAGGTAGGATAGATTTCAAGTGGTAATAACGGTTAAAGTGCTGGTATATTTGTAAAAAACGCTGTTTAACCAAATTGGAATTCACAATGAAGGAACTTGAGGCTCTGGAAGAAAGTGTCTCCTACTCGGGAAATTCACAATGATAACCTCGGTTAATATCTGAGAAAGTGCT